>CAUYLG010036663.1:0-184892 GCA_963573385.1 Cacajao melanocephalus | reverse complement strand
CCTGGCCTGGGTTGTAACCCCTTATAAGAAAGAAAGTTCTCCTTTTTTAAAATTTATAGATCTCAACAATTTTAAGTAGACACCCCTATAAATTAGGGGACTATCTAGTTAGCAGATAAGGGATTCACAGGTAAGAGCAACAGGATTGTAGAGAGTGGTAGAACCAGAGGCATACGCCTCTGAAGACCAGGCTCTGGACGGACGCTCCATGGAATATGCTGGGAAACACTGCCTCCCATCACTGATTCCCAAACTCCGGTGCTGATTTGAATGAGAATCTTCAGAAATCCCTGGAGGAACCAAAAGTGCTGAACACATCCAGCCAGCAAGCTTCCTGGGCCCTGTGTGTTGTGGAAGTCTAAAAAGTGGTTCTTCTTGATCCTCTTGGCCCTGGGGCCAAACCCAACCCTGGCTAAAGCAGATGCAGGCCACTGAAAAACCAAAAAACTGATGGATGGGTCCCCACTGCCTTGTGCACCCCTTCTGTGCAATATCCCGCTGTCCCCATCCTATCACCAAGACCAGGTCAAGCTGAGGATGCAGAGGAAGCAGCTGCCCAGCCTGAGACCAAATGTGGATGGAGAGGTGTGTTCCCAACATGCTGGTTCTGGTGAGAGGCCTGAGACTTGTTGAGTCCCCAATCCCTACTGTCCCACAGGCAGGACTTGCTTGGCCCTATCCTCTCACCACCACTGACTGTCCTGTCCATTAGACTTCCCCCTACGTGGGAGAAGATGAAAGAAGAGGTGGGGTTGCCAGAGCAAGGCTCAAGGTAGAAGGCTTCTGGGCCGGTTAGTCCTTAACCAGCCTCCCCAGGCACTTTCCCACTGCACCGTGGGTCCAGTCTGTGGGGTCTCTGCCATCCAGAGACTGACCTCCACATGGGCTTCTCTCTTCCGCCTGGAGTTCTGCCTTCTAGCTGCCTCCAGAGAAGCATACAAGTCTTTTTGTTTTGAGGATTTAACCACTGAGCACTCCTGCATTTGGATATTACTACCTTCTCTACTTCCACTCCTGCCCCTACAGTCTGGCTCCATACGGTAGCCAGAAAAATCTTTTCCAAACACAAGCCATGCTTGAAGCTTTCCGTTTTCCAAGCCCTATCCTGAGAGTGAAGAATGCTGACTCCCTCCACATCGTTGCTCTGACCCCTGCCACGCCCAGCTCCACACCAGACACACTCACCTCCTTGCTGCCCTTTGACCACGTCAGGTACACGTCTACCTCAGGGCCTTTGCACTTGCCGTTCCTGGTGCCTGAAATGCTCTTCCCCTATTTGTCATCAGGTCTCACACTCTTACTTTTTTCTTTAGGTCAAAAGTCAGTGAGGCCTTCCCTGAACACCTGATACAAACTAGCAACCCACTCTCACTTCTTGCATGGAAGTGTAGGGTCGGGAATGCTTGCTTTATTTCCCATAGCACATCCCACCATCTGACGTTTTGTGTGTTTGCTTGTTTCTTTGTTCATTCTAGAAGGTAAGCTCTGTGAGGATAAGGCTTTGTCTGTTGGGTTCACTGCTGAATTCCCAGGATTTAGATCATGGAAGTATTTAATAAGTATTTGTGAATGACAAAAAGAAGTCATGAATCAACTGTAAAGTTCCAGGTGTTTACCACAGTTCCCACGGGAGCTGTCCCTGACCCGTGGTGACACACAGCTCACTTCCTGCTTGGCACTCCTCCCCAGCCTCCTTTCTCAGGCGGCCACCATGCTTCCTGGGAGCTCACCAAGTCCCTCAGTAAGAAGCACTTCCCAGTGGCCCTTCCCTGCAGCCCCCAGATGCCTCCTCCCCAACACCTGGCATATTGTCCAGCAACTGTATTGTGCAGGTGCATGAGGCAGTCAGCCATGCACGTGATCACAGACGTGAGCATGACTCCTAAGTTGACTCCCACGGGGTATTAGCTCCTGAGGGGCGAGACTGGGCAGACAAACGCAGCTGGGCCTGAAAGGTCTGAATCCGCCCCCTCAGCCCTTTTGCCTCAGAAAGGGCAAGAGCTCGAAGGGCTCCTTGGTTGGCCAGACCGTGTCAGGAGCCTGCCTCTGCGGCTGGGGGAGGTCTGGATGAGCGTGTCCTGTGTCTCTCATATGCCACTCCTTTCTATTAGAACTGTACTTCAATTCTAATAAATTAGAAGAAATGTCCAGCCATCCACCTCCATCAGAATATGTTTTATTATTATTATTATTGTACTTAGAGATGGAGTCTCACTCTGTCACCCAGGCTGGAGTGCTGTGGCACAATCTCGGCTCACTGCAACTCATGCCTCCCAGGTTCAAGTGATTTTCCTGCCTCAGCCTCCTGAGTAGCTGGGATTACAGGCATGTGCCACCATGTCTGGCTAATTTTTGTATTTTTAGTAGAGACAGGGTTTCACCATGTTGGCCAGGATGCTCTCTATCTCTTGACCTTGTGATCTGCCTGCTTCAGCCTCCCAAAATGCTGGGATTACAGGCGTGAGCCACTGCGCCCGGCCTATGTATTTTTTTTTTAAATCATACACACATAAATCTAAAGCAAAGGCTATGCCAAGATCCAGCTGGGGCCAGGTCTGACCCCTGCTCTGAGCATCTTGTTGGCTTCCCATCAGTGGTATACAATGGAGGCATATTCCACTTGGTCTGGCGATGTCCTCTTGGGGTGATGGAAAGGAGGCATATTAGCATACACAGCACAGTTGTCCTCCTTCTGGGGGCCCACGTTGATCACGTTGGAAAATATGGCATTGGCATGGCAGGAAAGATCCTTTAGAGAGAGAACCCTGGTTAGAGGCAGATGGCTGGGCACCAGGGACTTCCAAAGACAAAACCAGGCACTGGGCTGTCCCTACAGGGCAGCCGGTAGAGTGCTGAGTTCTTGTGTGAAAGCCCTAGATCCCCGTTTTCAGAAACAGTTCCTCCAGGTCTGCCCCCCGCCTCACCCCACCACCCTCGGTGTGGGGTCTAGCTAGGAAGCAGCAAGAAGGCCAGGAGCCCCCCTCTAGGTGCAACTGCACCAGTTCCTTACCGAGGACTTGTGGGGAAAGTTGGTCTGATGCCTCAGTTGTTTCTTAAATAGTCCTAGAAAAATCAATGAACTCAGAGTCAGTCGGAGTTGGGTTAATAACCATCCTTAGTTGGTTGTTTGCTAAATTTAGGGCTTAAATTTGAAATGCAGAATCCACCCCACTCAGGCCATTGGGCCTCTGAAACTAAGTTAAATTCCCAGGAAGACACAGGGGAAATAGTACTCTCTATAATTTTGTTTATTATTTAGAAGAGATTATTGGGCATCAATATTTCTCTTAGCTGAGGCGTAGAGGCCATAAGCATATATGCAGAAGGCTTCTACTCTACGTGGTTTTCCACATGGGGAACTTGTGTGATGAGTAGGTCTTATTGCTGTGTACGGAGTCCCCAGCAACTCTAGAGAAGTGGTCTTATCTTCATATCTCCTCGTATTACCCTCCCGCTACACCCCTCACAAGGCTGAAGACACCCCCATGTCTGCCCCCAGTTTCTCCTCTCTTCATTCCCAATTGCACCGCCAACTTGTTCAACTCACTCTCATGACGGAAGACCCACCGGGAGCAAGATGAGGGCCACCGCAGCAGTGGAGCCAGAAAGGGCTCTGGCTGCTGTGCTTAGGCTGAGGGAAGCAACCAAGGGAAATCAGGACCATCGGCTGCTCTGGCTGGCTTTGGTGACCCTCCACGAAAGTGCCCTGGGGCCTCCTCGCCCCTATAGGGGCTCTCCCACTTCCAGGCTCCCACCTCCTTAGTGGCCAACCATCTCCTGCCTCCATTTTAGCCCCTCTCCCCAGCTCCAGACTCCATAGCCATGGCCCCACTCACACGTCCCCACAGATCCCTTCCCCAGGAGCCCACCTTCCTCCTTCATGGGTCTAGCCCTTCCCTCACCGGCCTGCTGAGTCCTGCAGTGCTAGTCTCTGGCTTCAGAGTGGTGATGTTCTCTGCATAAGGGGAAGGAGAGGAAAGTAATATTAAAAAGATAAGAAGGTAATTCTTGAACACATATGCAAATGAGCTCTACAGAATGCTAAATGGTAGTATTAGCTATTGCTTATTGTGAACTTACTATATGCTGGGCACGTTCTTTATCTTGTTTAATCTTCATAAATAGACTTGAGATAGAAACAATCATTATTCCTGTTATACAGTAAAGAAAAACAGCTCTCGGGGATCAGATTTGCTTAGGGTCATAGAGCTGGTAAGTGGCAGAGTTTGGACGTAAACCTGTGTCTCTCTGACTTTAAGTCGTGCGTTCATACACACTACATTCTGCTGCCTCCATGCGATCGTTTCACTCCAGAGCGCTACCATTCTTACCAAGGGTTAGCAGATTTGACAGGAGGTCCAGGAAAAAAGATAACCAGGATGTTGGTGGAGGGGCATGTGAAAGGGGTTGACAGAGTCAGGACATTGGCAAGGCCAGTAGAGCTACGACTAGGGAGAGGTGGCGGGTCTGAGAGCCTGCCCATGCTCTGGTGGGGAAGAGAATTATTCACACTGGGAAAGAATTTCCCCCACCTCAAGGGATGGAGACACAAAGCTCATCCCCTCTCCAGCCATATTCTGTGTGCAGATTCTCAGAGCCAGAAGGAATCTTAAACCCTCCCATTGTATAGGTGAGGAATCTCAGAGGAAGGCACTTGTCTGAGGCAAGTGCTGGAGCCAGGACTGGAGTCCACATTTTGACTCCAAACTCAAAGCCCAAAGCTCCGGTTCCTGGATTCCGGCTTCTTGTTATTTCTTTTTTTTTTTTTTTTTTTTTTTTTGGAGACAGTCTCTCTCTGTCACCCAGGCTGGAGTACAGTCAGTGACGCAATCTTGGCTCACTGCAACCTCTGCCTCCCATGTTCAAGCGATTCTCCTGCCTCAGCCTCCTGAGTAGGTGGGATTACAGGCACATGCCACCATGCCTGGCTAATTTTTGTATTTTTAGTAAAGACGGGGTTTCACCGTGTTGGTCAGGCTGGTCTCAAACTCCTGACCTCATGATCTGTCTGCCTCGGTCTCCCAAAGTGCTGAGATTACAGGCACCAGCCACCATGCCTGTTTTTTTTCCCATAAAGTGGCACTGCATAATTCAGTCCTTATGGCAGGTAGAACCTTTCAGGCCACATGTCTTGGGGAGCTGGCTGCGCAATGCAGAGACTGCTGCCAAAGTGGGCTGGAGGGAACCCACTGGATCACTAGGACAATTTACTACCCACGTTGGATAAATAGCATCTGGGAATACAAGTGCCAAGCATTACAGCCTTTGGGGGCACCAAGGCCAGATGGAATCCTGCTGGGTATCCTAACAGCTCCCTTCCTTTCTGCCTTTTTCCCTGTCCCTCTTGTGAGTGAGATAGCTGACCTCACCAGGTTTGCCTTTGATAGCTACTGGATGGAGGGTAGAAAGGGGTCTTGGAAACCAGACCTTCCCAGTGCCCATGGTACCAGCCATGAATCATGCAAGATGAGGCACCAAGTAACAGGGCATAATGCGTGGGGGAGTGGGGTGTGGCTGATGACACACATAAGCCCTGAGCAATGAGAGGGGAACTTGGGTCACCAGCTGGGGGAGGCTGGCAGGAGTGGAGCACACCTGTTTACATCAGAGGGGAGATAGCATGATGTGTCCATCCAGGGCCAGAAAGGCAAGTACCTATCCTGGGCAGGCAGAGGAGGTAGACAGAAGAGAGAAGAACAAAGAATGATGTCATGAAAGGGCCTGAGATTTAAAGTCCAGTGACCTGAGTCTCAGGTGCTTCCTAACTGTGATCACGGGACAAACACTTAACCTTTCTGAGCCTCATCTGTGAATGGACAGAACATGACTATCTACCTCACGGAGTTGTTTGAGAACTCGGTGATCAGACTATTATTCAACAATAATAACGGGCTGGGTGCAGTGACTCACTCCTATAATCCCAGCACTTTGGGAAGTAAAGGCAGGAGGACTGCCTGAGCTCAGGAGTTCGAGACCAGCCTGAGCAACGTAGAGAGACCTTGTCTCCACTTAAAAAAAAAATATTAGCTGGGTGTGCTGCTACATGCCTGTAGTCCCAGCTCCTTGAGAGGCTGAGATAGGAAAATCACTTAAGCTAGGGAAGTTGAGGCTGCAGTAAGCCAGGATCACACCACTGTATTCCAGCCTGGGTGACAGAGCAAGACCTTGTCACAAAAACAAACAAACAAACAAAAAAACAGGAATAACAACCATTGTGTATTGGTCTGGTTTTCAGTTGGTCTTACCTGAGCAGAGTAATTGGGTGGGATGGTCCAGGGAAGCATTGCTGGCTCTTGGGTCCTAGAACTTACAGTTGGTCCAATTCATTTTGCCAGAGGGTTCATCCAGGAGGTTCTTGTTCCAAGTATTGAGATTCCCAAGAGAAGCAGGTCCCCTTAGCTAGAAGCAGAGTTTCTCAGAGGTATTTAGCAGCAGCTGGTAAACACAGGACTCAGGGAGCTGGCCACCCTCTTCCCCGCCCTGTGTCTTTCATTCCTACATTCGAACCTGTCAGGTGGGGAGATGGTAAAAATCTCACCACTGGAGGGGAGGGCCTCAAAGGCTGTGGAGACAGCACCTCTCTCTTAGTGAAGGCATCTTCAGATGGAATTCAGCACAAGTCCGAAGGTGGCTCCCCAGCCTCTGTCTGTCACATCGCCCTCTCATCTATTAGTATCTGAAGTTACCTTGATCATTTATTTGTTTAGTTGATTATTGTCAGCCTCTCATCACATGAATGTGTGCTTCATAAGAACAGAGACCTTATCTGTTTTGGCCAAACAGCGCCTAGAAAGTGCCTCATGGAATGAATAGGTACAATATGCATTTCTTTAATAAATGAATGAATAAGTAAATGCCAAAGACACCTTTATAAAAGTTAGGGTCACCTGACCTCTGCGGAGAGCCTACACCACAGACTTTTGAACCTCTTAGTTGATGACAAATCTTTATCCTATGAAGGAGAAATTGATTTCAAATAGCCCAAAGTACTCTGTTAAAGTAGAAGGTGTTGAACTGAGTAATGTCAGTTTCAGAAAAAGAGGACATGCCTATGAAACACCAAGAGCAGTGTCCTGGGGTGGCAGGGGAGGACACCTGCCTGGTGTGGGTGACCAAGGGGAAGAAGGAAGAGAAAGAGCAGGGGAAGATGCTGTCCCACAGCCACCACCACAGGTGTTCATCGGCCTCAGCCACCAGCCCCTGCTCAGGGTGAGAGGTGAAAAGGGAGGTACGCTTAAGGCCAAATGAAAGAGGAACTGCTACCTTCTCCTCCCTACACTCCTACCACATCCCAGCAAAGAGAGCCACAGGAGCAGCCAGGAAATCCCCCTCTAACAAGGCAAGCATTGGAACCAAGAGCCCAGGTGACATGGATGGGTCACATCCCCTGCCTGGACTCAATTCCTCTATTTGTGAAATGAAACAAGGATGAGAAGATGAACAAGACGTGACCAAGATAAAGACCAATCTTTTCATAAGCACCTGTCATTGCCCCCTTCTGTTGTCACTTCCACATGTCACCTGGTACATTGTACATTTCTTCTACCAATTATGCTATTGGCCAGGGAATACTCAGAATTCTTTTAGAGAATAGGTTTTCTAAATGTTAAAAATTGTTTCTATTTTTTATTATGTAAGGAGAGTAGATCATAATCTTTTCAGTGTGGGAATTTTAAAATTTTTGTTTCATTAGGTCACATTCAGATGGTTTTAGAATTCAAAAGGTACAAAAGGAGAAGCTGCTTATTTGCTCTTGACCCCAGCCATCCAGTTCTCCTCTCTGGAGGAAACCAGCCAGCCCAGTTTATTGTGCACCTTATGCGTACATGAGCAAACACATAGACACACAGACACACACACACAGAAACACACAGACACACAAACACAGAGACACACAGACACACACACCATACAGGTTCCTCCCTTACAGATGACAGTGGACTACATACATTGCTTTGCCTTTTGCTTTTTCACTTAATATATCTAGGAGTTAATTTATTACCAATACATACAGAACTTTCTCATTCCTTTCTTCCACTTCAGAGTGTTCTGTTCTGTGGTTGCTCACAGTCTATTTAACTGGTCACCTAGTAGTAAATTTAGATTGCTTCCAATTTTTACTCTTGAAATGATGATGTAATTATTAAACTGCTACAAACATCATTTGCACAGGTGTAAATATACGTGTAAAATTAGAGAAATGGCCGTTAAAGGAGGTTTGCAATCCCAGTTTTAAGAAGTCAGTATTCCTTTTCACAAATCCAAATTACAGCGTTACCCAATGTGATACTCATATTCAATATCAGATTTCACTCTGGCTGTTTCCAAAAATCAAAATGCTCCCCAGAGAACAAAGATATGACATCGCTGAGGATATTCAACAGAACTACCAACTTCTGCAGAGGCCGACCTCCAAGGAGAATCCAAACACCTTCAGCAACAGCAGCATCCCCAGACTGAGTGCAGCATTTCCCTAGATGATGACTATGGAGCGATAAACCCTCATGACACAGACATTTCCAAACAATTCAAGCAAGGTTTACTGAGTTCCAACTATAGTCTATTTAAAACCCAGGCTGTCCTATTACACTGGTCTTTAAGTTAAAATAAATAAATAAAAATAAATAAAACCCAGTCTGTAAGGATGAATAGAAAACGGCGTTGTCCACATATACACCATGGAATACTATGCAGTCATAAAAAAGGATGAGTTAATGTCCTTTGCAGGGACATGGATGAGTCTGGAAACCATCATTCTCAGCAAACTGACACAAGAACAGAAAACCAAACACCGCATGTTCTCATTCACAGGTGGGTGTTGAACAATGAAAACACATGGACACAGGGAGGGGAACAGCACACACTGGGGTCTGTTAGGGGGTGGGGGGCTAGGGGAGGGATAGCAGGGGGTGGGGAGAATGGAGAAGGATAACATTAGGAGAAATACCTAATGTAGGTGACGGGGAGATGGAGGCAGCAAACCACTGTGGCATATGTATACCTATGTAACAGTCCTGCGAGATCTGCACATGTACCCCAGAACTTAAAGTATAATAACAAAAAAAAAATATATATATATATAAAAGAAAATGGCCTTGTCATTAAGAAACCAATGAGCTAAGGGAGCAGTTCTCAAAGTGTAGTCCAGGAACCCCCTGGGGGTTCCAGAGATCTTTTTAGAGGGTTCATGAGGTCAAAACCACTTTCTTAATAATACCAAGATACGAGTTGCCTTTTTCACTCTCAGTCTCTCTCAAGCACGCAGTGGAGTTTTCCAAAGTTCACATGACATGTGCTATGGCAAGAGACCGAGTGCAACACAGACCTGAGAACTCAGCTGTCTTTTATTGAGCCAGGTATGAGTAGTGAGATTTGTACAAGCATAGAACAGTGCTTCTCTCGTCACTAAATTCTCTACACTTTGGGAAATACAGTTATATTTCATAAAAAGTGTTATGTTTAAGATGTAATGACTTCAGTACTATTTTCTAAGGGGATTAGATAAATATTTTTAAATTTTCTTAGTTTTAATTTCAAATATGGTCAATGTAATAGATATAAACTATATAAACAATAGTGTTTTGGGTTCCTTAGTCATTTTTCAGAGTGTACAGGGGTCTGGAGGCCAAAGAGTTTGAGAGCTGCTGGTCTAAGGACTCAAGGCAGTTCTTCACCATAGGGCAAGAGAGGAGCTTTTGCCAACAATGTTCTATGCTACATCCAGGGGTGCAAGCCAAAAGATTCAGGAGGAACAGAAATGGGCGTTCTTAAACAGTGATGTGTCAGGAAGACAGCAATCTCCTGGAGGCAAGAATCACCCCCAGAATCTCCTGGCTGGCAGTGCAGCAGCTGTGTAAAAAGGCTCTACCAGAGGGGCAGAGTCCAGGCATGAGGGAACGAGACTCTGAGGCTGGCGGATCCTGGAGAAAAAGGAGGAGCCTGGAGAGGAAGCGGAAGCTGGATAAGCCGCCCCCAGACTAAGCTGCTGACCATCTCCTGCTGTGATTCCAAGAGTCACTGCCTCAGAACACTTCCTTGCAGGTGCTGGTGCCTGAAATTCCAGTGGAGGTGTTTCATTCCCTTAGCCAAAGGCAAATCCAATCCCAACAATGCCAGGTATCACTCAAGCTTACACAAGTGTGCAAGTAACATTATGGAAGATAGATTCGAAGGTCACACTTTAATAAAACAAGAGAGTGTGTCTATAACACGAGTAGGGTGGGATGGGTGGAGCCGATGGGAATGGAGAACAAAGAAGACTCAAAAATATGAAATAAAAAGTAACAACAGTTCATGGACCCAGGATGTAAGAATGCCACCATGGAGATTGATCAATCTAATTCTGGGCAGCTAAAATCAAAGAAAACAAATCCAATCCAGTCAAAAAATTTTTTTTTTAGCATGTAGTATGTCCTTAGCAGTGTGAGACAAGTTGCAAGGATAGGGAAGAATGAGACACAGGCCCTAGATCCAGAGAGTGCTACCCCATGCTCACACCCACCACAGTATAGCAAGGAAAATAGCTGCTACAACCGTAGCAACCGTAACAAAAGGTAGGTGTATAATCAGAGCTAAAAAGATGTACAAAGAAAGGGCTATGGATCAGAAAAGAGGAGCAGGTTGTTTCTAACTTGACTGCATGGAGGGGGTGGCATTTGTTGTAGTCATGGATGTGTAGAAGGATTCCTATGGGCAGTGCTGAGGCTGTGGATATACCAAGGTGGGAGGGTGCTTGGAGTGAAGGCATGGCAGTTGGAACATGCAGCCATTTTTCCTTTGATGAACATCTGAAGTCATTGCTAAGAGAGGCAGCATTGCACCCCTGAGGGTGAAAGGGAGGCTGTTACCTAGGATGCAGAAGGAGGCTGCCCCTCTGGTAGAGCCTTTCTACACAGCTGCCGCACTGCCAGCCAGGGGGTTCTGGGGGGAATTCTTGCGTCCAAGAGATTGCTGTCCTCCTGACACATACTATTTGAGAACGCCCATTTCTGTTCCTCCTGGGAAGACAGAGGCAAGAAAGACAGTACAGGAACTAGACTTCAAGAGCCCAGTGTGGACTGAGATCATGTCTGATCTCACTTATCTCCCCAGCTCCTAGACCAGTGCCTGGAACACAGAAGGCTTCAATAGATGCTCACGGAATGAATGAGAACTTGGACACACTCCCTTTGCTCTTTTCCAGGCTGGCCACATGTGTGCTGCCATAATCGAGCGTAGCCATCAGGAGCAGAGGGGAGGGGAATGTTTGAGCACACTTCCTCCTGGCTTCCTCTGAAGTCAGTACTCTCACCATTTCTAGGACTTTCAGTGTTTTTCTGGTTGTTTTTGCAGAATTTCATTTCTCAAAATAGAAACCCTGTGCCATCTTGAAGTTTATTACAGAGACATTCATGGGTTTCGTTTTGCACAGCAGCTTATTTGTAAACGTCAAACAAGTGCCTTGACATTTGACTTCCTAAGAAAATTAAACTGTCAGCCTCTTGGGCTCCTACAAAAGAGCACCAGTGAACATGTGAAGCCAGAACTGTCCGCAGGTGACTTCACAGGAACAGATCCCATATTACCATCCTTTACTGGCTCTGTACATATCCTTCATTCAATTGAAATTTTTTTAAGCAAGCACATTTTTATTTATTTATTTTTTGAGACAAGAGTCTCGCTCTGTTGCCCAGGCTGGAATGCAGTGGCGCAATCTCAGCTCGCAGCAGCCAACCTCCGCCTCTCGGGTTCAAGTGATTCTCCTGCCTTGGCCTCTCGAGTAGCTGGGATTACAGATGCCCACCACAATACCCAGCTACTTTTTGTATTTTTAGTAGAGACAGGGTTTCACCATGTTGGCCAGGATAGTCTCAAATTCCTGACCTCAAGTGACCCACCAGCCTTGGTCTCCCAAAGTGCTGGGATTACAGGTGTGAGCCACTGCTCCCGGCCACAAGCACATTTTTAACAAGTACAAAATGGAAACTTTATGTACATCTCATGATTTCGTTGACTACTGAGAACTGGGGATATTTCATGTGACCTCCAGTCAGCAGTTTGAAGGGTGAAGCATACTTATCCCCATTTGTAGCTGAGGTAACTGAGTGATAAGTGAATTGTTCACGGTCACAGTTAGCAAACAACAAAACCAGCATCCAAACAGAGGTCTCACAATCCCTTAAACTACTTCCATTTACTACACAGATTGTTTCTATATTTTTTTATTAGCTGTAATGACCACGTAAATTTTGGAGTAGCTAAAGACAGTTGCTCAGGTTGTTTGTTGCTCAAGGGCATAACATCTGAAGAAACTATCCACATCAAAGACATCATCATGTTGAATTTTTTTCACATTTTTATTTAACTGCTGACTCTAAAGGTAGGTGACATATTCTAGTTACAATAATTTTCTGGCAAATAACAATAAAATGTCTTCTCTAACAAAAATCCTTTTTTTGTTGTTGTTTTTTGGAGACAGAGTCTTGCTCTGTCACCCAGGCAGGAGTGCAGTGGCACAATCTTGGCTCACTGCAACCTCTACCTCCCAGGTTCAGGCAATTCTCCTGCCTCAGCCTCCCAGGTAGCTGGGATTACAGGTGCACACTGCCATGCCTGGCTAATTTTTCATATTTGAGTATAGACGGGGTTTCACTGTGTCCTCCAGGCTGGTCTCGAACTCCTGAGCACAGATAATCCGCCTGCCTTGGCCTCCCAAAGTGCTGGGATTACAGGTGTGAGCCACTGCACCCAGCTAAAAAAATTTTTTTATGACAATTTTCTTTCAGATGGAAATAGATTTTCTAACAGCGTTGACATTTACTTCATAAGTTGAAGCAGAATGTGTTTGACAAAGATGTCGTTGGTTTAAGTAGCTAGTGCCACAGCAACTAGTGCTTCCAGACAAGAAGTCAGTTTTCCAACTCTTGTTTTGATTTCTTTCTAATTTTTTAAAAATCCTGTATTAGTATTTGTATATTGGCTAAATTTGAAGTTTTGCATCACAGTTCATATTGTCTGCCTGAATGGTAGCTCTGAATTCCTAATTTTGATCTACAGATTTTTATTATTACATAACTTCAAGTAATTATTTTATATTCATAAATTAGAGACTACTATATCATGAATTGTTAATTATATCGTAGCTATTGTTTATGGGTTGTTAAAGGAAATTTCTTCAGGAGAAAAGTTAACTAACTGCTAGTAAAGTTTCATGGCTTATTTTATACATATATACATATATATATATATATATATATATATATTTTTTTTTTTTTGAGATGGAATCTTGCTCTGTCGCCAGGCTGGAGCACAGTGGCACAAACCCCCAGCTAATTTTTTTTGTATTTTGAGTAGAAACGGGGTTTCACCACGTTGGCCAGGATGGTCTCAATCTCTTGACCTCGTGATCCACCCTCCTCGGCCTCCCAAAGTGCTGGGATTACAAGTGTGAGCCACCGCTCCCGGCCTGGCTTATTATATATTATATTTTTTAAAGTTTTAAGTTCTAGGATAAACTACTAGTATGTTTTAGTAATATTTCTTTAACACTTAATAAGCTAATATAATAGCATGTCTCCCAGAATATTGAAAAGAAAAAAACCTAAAATCAGAAAATGAAAAGCTGTCTAGATAAAAAGCAAAATAAAACTATTTGGATTATTGAATAAATTTAGGGAGAAAAAGGTGGAATCCCAAAAGAAAATAGAGAGTTTAGGGCTGTTTGTTTCAGTGAATGTGTCACAGAAATGTGAGATGTGAATTTACCTTTTAGTTCCATTGTCAATCATAATTGATGAATGTCAAGAAAAACTAACTTTAAAAGTGCAAAGAATTCAAACACATGGCCAGGTAGTTTGAATAGGAAACAAAGGCATATTCTTGCCGAAAATTATTCCCCTCAAGTAAGAAATTCTTTTATCTTTACAAAAGATAATACAGCTTGAAAGTTTTTCGAAATATAAAAGACACACATTTTTTCCCAATAGTGAGGGGAAATAATAATGACTAGATTCTGATTACTTTGTTATACTTCAAAAGACTCCATATTTTGCCAGCTCTTTGAGAACAAACAATCAACTGGAAAATAGGAAAGAATGCCAACATTGTACAGCACTTAGCACATTTTTTTCTTAAACATAAATAATCTGAAATGAACATCAATAGGCTGCTAAGTAATCAAATTTCAAATCCGATTAGAAATATATAATTATTAGTGCTGCAAAACAGACTTAGATGAGGAAAATATTACGTTGAATGCATAATAAACTCAATTCTGTGTTGGCAAGACAATATCTAGCATTCAGAAGATTATCTATGAAAACATATAAGCAGTATAATAACAGGAATTTTCTTCATTTACAAAAAGCATAGAAGCTTAATAGAATTTACAATATACAAATATATTGTATATTGGAAATATACAAGTGTATGTTTATATATACAAATACACATTTGTATATATACACATATATACTTGTATATTATTATGCAAATATTATATATTATATATTTGTATAAACACCAAATAACATTAACACATTATTTGGCATATGAAAAGCAAAACCAAATAATTCAAATATAGCAGATTTGTTGACTGAAATCATTTTAAGTCTTGTAAGAAATGCTAAATATCACACAGTTAAATAACTTGAGGTACATTTCCTGATGTAAACCATGTGGAACAGTTGACAATTATTTCTAGATTTGTAAATTTTCAAAATGCAAATATATTTATATGTAAAAATTATTATTTTTTTTTCCTACTGTAAATGATACAGCTGGAGGATTATTTAGGTTTTTGGTAGACCATCACCAACAAAAACACTGAATCTAGACTATAATGATTTGAGGGAGCAGTGATACAACAAAGATGAAAAAAATTTATGACAAACATAATGGATTGCAGCATAAGTCCCCAAAAGATTCTATGGTTGCCTATACTTTAAAGCCAATAGTGAATAAAATATTAAAACATCCTGGCCAGGCGCAGTGGCTCATGCCTGTAATCCCAGCACTTTGGGAGGCCAAGGTGGGTGGATCTCCTGAGGTCAGGAGTTCAAGACCAGTCTGGACAACATGGTGAAACCCTGTCACTATTAAAAATACAAAAATTAGCCAGGCATGATGGTGGGTGCCAGTAATCCCAGCTACTCTGGAGGCTGGGGCAGGAAAATCTCTTAAACCCAGGAGGCAGAGGTTGCTGTACTCCAGCCTGGGTGACACAGCGAGACTCTGTCTCAACAACAACAATAATAACAACAACAAAAAAGTCCTTTTGGCAACATTGAATCCTATTATATCACCAAAGAACTGTTTGTCTTCAGCAAAACTTTGGAGAGTAATGAAAACAGAGTAATCAAACATGAAATCAGGACTACTGTCAAATAGATGATAGAAAAGTAAATTTGAAAGCATTGTGACCCAAAAAATGTCAATCAGAGACATATGGAGCATTCTTTTACAAACCATTGATATTAATAATAATAATAATAAAAGATTCTAGGCTGGGCACAGTGGCTCACATCTATAATCCCAGCACTTTGGGAGGCTGAGGTGGGAGAATTGCTTGAAGCCAGGAGTTCAAGGCCAGCCTGGTCAACAAAGCGAAACCCTTGTGTCTACTTTAAAATAAAATAAAATTAAAAAATAATAAAGATCTAGAACATAAGCCAAAGCTATACTTTAGAAAATATATACTTTTAAATATATTTGCTCAGCACTAATTTGGTATAATATTTTAAGTAAAATTTATGACAAAATATATATATAAATAAGCAGAAATTAAAAGCTAATGTACCTAATATCTTTGAAAATATCAGTAGGATTAAGAAGCTGTTGGGGAAAAAATGAAGTTTCATCCAGTTCCTTAAACGGTGTTTATGAAGTACATATTATTGATGCTAAATAAATTGTAGTCTCATGACATTGATGCCAACTTCTCCAAAATAGAAGTTACTAGAAAAAGAAAAGAGAAGACTCATTTTACTGTGACTCATACCACCTAGCCCCTCTACAATCTGAAGGTCAATAACAAAATTAATTTTTTTCTATATTGGAAGCAATAATATCTCTTTAAAAGAAAGGTTTATGATACTCAGAGAATATCATGGTTTTTTCAGTATTCTAGATGACATTCATAAATTGAAAAATTACGATAAATACAAGCTTCTGCAACATTAAAAAAATACAATTGAAATTGAGAAACAGACTATGAAGAGTGATACTGATGAAGCACTGGTGTAAGAGAAACTAAAATCCTGAAGTCGCTTTTGAAAATCTAGTTGATATAACTGGGTGTAGTGGCTCAAACCTGTAATACCAACACTTTGGGAGGCAGGAGGATCACTTGAACTCAGGAGTTCAAAACGAGCCTGGGTAATATGGTGAAACCCTGTCTCTATACAACAATTTAAAAATTAGCCAGGCATGTTGGTACACGCCTGTAGTCCCAGCTATGTGGGAGGCTGACAGCAGAGGATTGCTTGAGCCCAGGAGGTTGAGACTTCAGTGAGCCATGATCACGCCACTGTATTCAAGCCTGGGTGACAGAGTGAGACCCTGTCTCAAAAACTAAATAAATAAGTAGATAAATAAAATCTAGTTGACTCCCATGCAGTGCCTCAATATATTTTCAGTAATAGTCTATCACACATTTTCCTAAAACTATCATAGCTCTTAGGATACATTAACCTTGGTAGTATCAGCCAGCAGTGGAAAATGTAGATTCTTTTTAAACAGTTATAAAAAGCTACTTATCTATAATGTCACAAGAAAGACTATCAATTCTAGTGACCATTTTTATAGAAAATAAGATGCTGAGCCGAGTGTGGTGGCTCATGCCTGTAATCCCACCACTTTAGGAGGCCGGGGGGTGGCGTTGGGGGCAGATCACCTGAGGTCAGGAGTTCAAGACCAGCCTGGCCAACATGGTAAAACCCCATCTCTACTAAAAAATACAAAACTTAGTGGGGTATGACATCCCACACCTGTAATCCCAGCTACTCAGGAGGCTGAGGTAGGAGAATCACTTGAACCTGAGAGTCAGAGGTTGCAGCGAGCCAAGATTGAACCCTGCACTCCAGCCTGGGCAACAGAGTGAGACTCCATCTCAAAAAAAAAAAAGTTACTGGAACAAGCAGGCATTAAAATTGTCACAGAAAATGTTGTTTCCATTAAAATTACGTTATGACTAAAACTATCTTATGGTGAATTGTTACATCCCAGAGATTTTTAAATCCTGAGTATTGTGACTAAAAACACTAATTTTCTATTATCTTGGATTTAATAATTTTATGTATATAATTCATATAGAATCAACTAGTGTTTGTTTAATTATAACTGAGAAGTACATAATTTACTAACTTGAAAAGATTTTACTTGAGAAGGGCACACCTTCCTTATCCCACACAAGTGCTGTAGGGGCCAATAGTAACCCAGCATCTTTTAGTGATTTGTTAAAAAGTGACTGGGGCGAGCCGGGCATAGTGGCTCATGCCTGTAATTCGAGCACTTTGGGAGGCTAAGTTGGTTGGATCACGAGGTCAGGAGATTGAGACTATCCTGGCTAACACAGTGAAACGCCCTCTCTACTAAAAATACAAAAAATTAGCTGGATGTGGTGGCACGCGCCTATAGTCCCAGCTACTTGGGAGGCTGAGGCAGGAGAATCCCTTGAACCTAGGAGGAGGAGGTTGCAGTGAGCCAAGATCGTGCCACTGCACTCCAGCCTGGGTGACAGAGCAAGACTCCGTGCAAAAAAAAAAAAAAAAAAACAATGACTGAGGCAAGAGGACAGCCAGTGAAGCATCTGTTCTCTTCTATGTGTGTGTTACCTCGTGCATGTGATTACTGTATGTGAATCCACCTGACAGTGGCTGACGTCTCCCAGTCAGCCAGGATGGAGTCCAAAGCCTATCCAGGCATGAGAGGCAGGGCATGATCTGAGTCCTGCCCACCTCCCATTGGTGCTCTTTTACACTTTATGCTGCAGCCAGCCTGGGCTTCTTGTAGTTTCTCAGTGCCCCAGGTTCGTTCTTGCCTGTGTACACTCTGCCCCACCTCTACATCCCCCTCCTTCACGGGTGGGCTGCGAAAGGCTCCCACACAGCACTGGCAGTCGTAGCATTCCTCATACAGAGCTGTCATCTGTTACCTCGTCTGCAGTCTGCCTTCCTCCCTAGACTGTCACTCCTTCAGGGAGGAACCATGTCTCCTGTCCTTGCAGCCGGGTAGCCTGCCTAGTCTCTGCACCTAACTGATGCTCTGTAGTGCTCTTACTGAAAGAAAGACACATGTACATGGCCAAATATATCTATCTCTTTAAAGAAGTTCCAACTCTAATAACCAAAGAAATTAAATTAAAACAATTTGAAACTATTTTTTAAAAATAATTAAATGCTCAGCCCAGCGAAAGTTCTGCAGACAGATCCTTTCTAGCAAGAAGGCAAATTGTTACCATCTCTCTGAAGGACAATTTGGTGGTGGGTATCAAAAAGCAATGAAGGCCAGGCGAGGTGGTGTAGCAGAAGAGGTGGGGAACAAACCTCTCGAACACCAAATTGAGAAAAGAAGTGGCTTTTTATTCAGCCGGGAGCTGTGGGAGGCTAATGCCTTGTCCACCAAGTTCCCTGAGAAGCAGCTTCTTTCCCTTTTTAAGGGCTTACAATTCTAAAGGGGGTGCAGAGCTGAAACTGTGTTATTGTCCATTGTCTGTCTGGACGTTTGACCTCACAACCTTTGGCTTTATTGATTTGCTAGTTCATATGCAGTGCAAGCAGGAACAGGCAGGGGAGGGGGCTTACAGAAGCAAGACAAAGTCAGTAAATTATTAGTGGGCAGAGGTATTTTCAGGAGGGAGGCTGGGTTGTGCAAACGTGGAGGACGTGACCCAGTGCCAAGCTCTGGTCGGTAGTGATACATTCTTTGCAACTCTTTCAAGGCTTATAGATAGCAGAGATGCTGGGAACCAAAAAGGGAGTCATTTTCCCAGTCCTTGGGCCTCTTTATGGCCTGGTCAGTGGCATCAGCAAATTGCGTGACCATGGACTCAAGCTCTTTGGTATTTTATCTCTTTTTACCCTCCTCATCTGGAGGGAGGAAGTGGAGGCCTGTGAGGAGGGAGATAGGGAGGGTGTCTCCCCTTTCAGTGGCTCACGCCTGTAATCCTAGCACTTTGGGAGGCCGAGGCATGTGGTTTACCTGAGGTCAGGAGTTTGAGACCTGCCTGACCAACATGGTGAAACCTCGTGTCTACTAAAAATACAAGAATGTGTTAGGTGCCTGTAATCTCAGCAACTCTGGAGGCTGAGGCAGGAGAACTGCTTGAACCTAGGAGGCAGAAGTTGCCGTGAGCCAAGATCATGCCATTGCACTCCAGCCTGGGCAACAGAGCAAAACTCCATCTAAAAAAAAAAAAAAAAAAAAGCAATGAAAATGACCATACTTCTTTGACTCAGCAACTCGGCTTAGAGGAATTAATCCCAATGACATTATTAAGAAAATGTGTGCAAAGATCCAGGGGTAAAGCGGGGGACTGCAGTGTCATTTACAACAGCAGCAATTGAGAAACAACCTTAATACCCAGTAATGGGGACTGGTTGTGTAAATTGTAAGACATCCATGAGATGGAATACAATTTAGCCATTAAAGTAACTGTGAAAACAAACTTCTTGACAAGAAAAGATGTTAACACCATAGGGTTGGGTCAACAAAAGGCAGATGACCCAACAGAATGTCAAATATACTCCATCAAAATAAACATACTGTGTGGATGAGTGCTTGCTAGTGTATGCTGTCCACTCTTTCCCTACTTAACAATATGGTATGGCCATATTTCCATGTCTACGTCATGAGAAAAATGCCAAAAATGAGAGTAGTAATTATCTCTGGGTATAATTATCGCTGAGATTCCTGGTGATTTTAATATTCTTTATTATTATACCTCTGCATTTCCTAATTTTTTAAAATTTAATTTTATTATAAAAATAGAGATGGAGTATTCTTATGGTTGCCCAGGCTGACCTCAAACTTCTTGGCTGAAACGATCCTCCCACCTCCCAAAATGTTGGGATTACAGGTGTGAGCTACCGCACCCGGCCTGTTTTCTAATTTTTCTACAGGGACTATATATTGTGCTAAAAGAGAGAAAGATGAGAGGAGAGAAAAGATTTTAAAAAGATCAGGCTGTAGAGAGAACTGGCCTCCCTGGGGGTGTTTGCCTCCCAGAGGCTGAAAACCAAAGAAAGGACATGGTCCAGTAAGAAAGGAGAGAATGGGAATTAGGAGAGGGAGGAGACTGAGTTGAAAACGCTAAGCTGTCCCGGTAGTGAGAAAACAAGTTTGAAAAGTGAAGCTAGTTTTTCAAAAGAAGTGTTGAGAGAAGAAAGGAATTGCCAGAGGCAGCCTCAGAATAATGGAAGTTGCCTGTGAATGCAGCACCTGGGGGGAACAAAATTCTCCTGACAGTGAAACTTCTTTTTACAACCCTTAGAGTTTTTCTTTCCTTTCTTCTTTTTTTTCTGTTTACAGAGCATCTCTTCTTGCACCTAACAGAGCTCGTAATTTATCTTGCATTTCGGATCTCTTTCTAGTAATGCCTGCTACTTTTAATGTAGGTCAACAAAGAGGCATTGCAATTAGCCTTTTTTTTTTTTTCTGCAATGGATCTATTTTGATATGTGATGAGCAAGGGTTAGACTCTCTTTTTTAAAATAAAAACCCATCTCAGTAAATGTCCCCTTAATCTGCTGCACTCAGCACCTCAGTCTTGTTGGAGTCACTTTATACTTAGCTCATTTTGAAAATCAAAGCGGAGTAGATGTTAAGCACAGGTAAAGGGAGGGTTGTAAGGGAAAGAGAGCAAGTGAGAGCAGATCCTCCCACCCCTCATTCCCTTCTCTGACCTGCTTTCCATCACTCATCAGACATTCCAGGCTGCTTGCCTTGATTATGTGTGTGAGTGTCTGTGTGTGTGCCACTTTCAGGAAGAACTCGCTGGACCACCCAGAGGGAGAAGGGGTGTCCAGCACCTGCTGTTTCCCCCAGAAGCCTCCTACCCAGGGCTTGCAGTGCCTTTAGAGGCAATGAAAGTATGCGCTCTCCCAGGAACTGCCCTCTCCCCACCCTCCTTCTCCATCCCCTTCCTCATCTTCGCTGCAGACCCAGCACACCCTGGCCTGCTCTGCCACTCTGGATCCGTTAGGATTTCAAGCCCTGCGGCCAACACAGGCAAAGCCAAGGAAGGGGCCTTTGGCTTTCCTGCCACAGAATGGGCACTTGTGTGGTTCGGTGGGGGCAGAACCCTTGCAGCAGTTTCAGGAGCAGGCGACAGGGACCAGCAAGAATGGCGAGTCAGCAAAGAGTTGGCTCCTCGCCACATCCTGTTTGTTCTGCACTGATTGAGCGCCTACTATGCACTCCCTGCTTTGAAAGGCTCTCAGCCTAATTACAAGTTTATGTAAATTTCCCTCGGCAGTTTCTAAAAGTGCCACAGTGTTCCCTAGGGTAATAATATGTCCCTACAACTTTGTCAGGATTGAGGTCATTTTTGCTTTGTTTTTTCAGGCATAGCTCCTGTTTTCTAAGGTTGTGGATTTGGGGATTAGGGGAGGAATAAATAACAAGCTTTAGCAATTACAGAAAAACATCTTTACGTTATTCTTCCCATTTAAGCTGCTCAAGGGTAGGTTACCCTCCATTGGTCTTTTCTTATGGATTTTTACAGGAAAAAAAATGTATTTAAAGGTAACATAGATGTCTTGACTCTCTCCATTGCTGACATGTTGAGAGATCTTGGAGAGCTTATTTGTTTTCTAGAAGTAACTCAATCGGGCCCTTGTTCATGTAATACGTTTTTCCTCCTTTTATTTATAGTCACACAGTGTTAGGAGTAGTCAGGGATGCATGGAACAACAAGCAGGCCCTTGCTGGTAATAGACACACCTAAGAAATAGGTTCTCAAGGCCTTACTAACAACTCTTTCTGTCCCTTTTCCCCAATCCTATCTTCAAACCCCAGAACAAAATTTCAAAGGGAAGTAGATTAAGGATGTATTCCCTCACCCATTTTTTTTTTTTGAACATCAAGGCTCAAAGACAAAGTGAATTAATGTATGGCTCAGCCTAGCTGAACAGATAAAAATCACTATTCAGCCTGAAATCCATTTAGAAGATCTAACTACTGTGGGACACTTAAATTTACCCTCCAAGGATTTGGAACAAGAAATGGCAACTCATTTGGAAAATTAATCTTCATAGGCCTTCTTAGCAGCAATCAGTAGGCATTGAATAAAGAAATTTGGGTAAGGCCTGAGTTGGGCGGGGCTATGGGTGGATATGGCGGCTTCACTGCCTTTGGACTAATCAGCACAGCTGGGAAAAGCCCCAGGCTGGACTCCATTCACGCTTTACATCCAGTTTTGAAAAGGGAAGAGGCTGTCAGAGTCTTAAAGACGGAGCTCCTAAGGGCGTCCCAGCTTTGAAGCAGCTCTAATAACACGGCTTTTCAGGAAGGATTAATAAGCAGGCCTATGAAAGGATCTGGCTCCCCTCTCCAATCCGCTAAACAGATAATGAGGATTTCTAGCGATTAGAGCAATTATACCAGATCACAATTCCTGAGATATGCACCAGCGTGAAGCCACCCTGGAAACCTCCTGCTGAGTGGGCAGCCATCAAAAGCCCCCTAATCCTTGAAAATGAACTTGAGGTTTTCTGACCACCCACACAACATGAACTCACTTGCCTGGAATTTAATGTTCAGCACATTCAACAGAAATTTTTGACATGAAGAAATAATAGGCTCTCAGATTTTTAAAAAAAAACTCTTATTTAGGAAAAAATTCCTCTAATTCCAGGTGTAACCCATTAGGGATTAAGCTACAAGAGCAGCCAAGTGCATTGGTGAACACCTGTAGTCCCAGCTGCTTGAGAGGCTGAGGCGGGATGCTTGCTTGACCCAGGAGTTGGAGGCTGCATCGAACTATGATCATGCCTACAGATAGCCAGGGCATGCCAGCCTGGGCAACGGTGAGACTTTGTCTCTAAAACAAACAAAAAATGACAAAGGCAGCCTAATTCAATTTCCACTTTCCCCACCCAACAGGCTTAGGATCACAAACTGTAAAGGCTGTCTTTTTTATATAGGGATGAGAAGCTACCTGTCCTGGGCACTTAGTAAATTAGGGACCATGCCAGCACTAGAATCTACCCAGGTGCTCCAAGACCTGGATGGACTTGTTCCTTGCACAATCTAGAAATCCGTGATAAAAAAATAAATCATCCAGGGTGTCCTTAATGAGCCCCTTCCATAGGCAGGTATAATAGAACACACAAATGAGTGGGGGAACCCCTGTAGAATGCATCTCAAATTATGTAAAATATGAAGCTACATGCTACTGGTGGGAGAAAATCTTGCCCTTTGAGTCAAGTGCACCTGGGTTCAAGTCCTGACCCTGTGCCTCTTACTAGGTGGATAATTTGGGGCAGTTATCAGCGCTCTTGAGTCTCAGTTTCTTTATCTGAAAAAAACAGAGAAAACAATGCCTACCTAACCAAATGAAACTAAGTTTAAAGAAGGTAACATTTGTAAAGCTGGTAGCTTAGGTGCTCAGTTAAAGTTAGGCCTTCTACTACTTGCTGCTGCCTGAATTTTTTTTTTCTTTCTTTTTGTTTTTCTTTTCTTTTCTTTTCTTTTTTTTTATTGTTGTTGTTGTTTTTGAGATGAATTCTCACTCAGTCACCCAGGCTGGAGTGCCGTGGCTTAATATTGGCTCACTGCAACCTCCACCTCCCGAGTTCCAGCAATTCTTCTGCCTCAGCCTCCCGAGTAGCTAGGACTATAGGCAAATACCACCACACCTTGCTAATTTTTGTATTTTCAGTAGAGACAAAGTTTCACCATGTTGGCCAGGCTGGTCTTGAACTCCTGACCCCAGGTGATCCATCTGCCTTGGCCTCCCAAAGTCCTGGGATTACAAGCCCGGATTTTTTTACCTTAGAACAAAGGGCACAATTAAAGGGAAAGCTTAAATGACATGAGCAACAAATTTGCTAAGGTATAATCAGTGATTGGACGAATACAAAATACCCAGGAAATCTTAGTCTGGCCAATAAAAGATTCTGAGGGCCTTAGATGTCCAGCAAGAAGGGCATCTCTAGTCTGATTTGAGGTTAAAGGGAGCAAGAAAGGATGAGAGAGGCACAATACAAACCAGAGATGTTCAACAGAAACATAACGCAAGCTACATGTGTAATTTAAAATGTTCTAGTAGCCACACCTAAGAAGTGAAAGGAAGCATGTAACAGTATTTTTTTTTTTTTGAGACAGAGTCTTGCTCTGCTGCCCAGGCTGGAGTGCAGTGGCACAATCTCACCTCACTGCAACCTCCGCTTCCCAGGTTCCAGCGACTCTCATGCCTCGGGCTCCTGAGTAGCTGGGACTACAGGTGCATGACACCATGCCAGGTTAATTTTTGTATTTTTAGTAGACAGAGTTTTGCCATGTTGGCCAGGCTGGTTTCAACCCTGAACTCAAGCAATCCACCCGCCTCAGCCTCCCAAAGTGCTGGGATTGCAGATATGAGCCACCTCGCCCAGCCAAGATTACAGATTTTATAGAGAGACTTCCTGAGCTTCAGCATGCACAGTTCTTTGATTACCTGCCGTATGGCCTTGGACAAATTCCTTTCCCTCTCTGGGCCTATTTCCTATTCCATTTAAAGCACTTAGAGCAGTGCATGGCATAAAGTAGAACCTGGCCAGGCTACCCTTAATGAGGGCTTACTTGGTGTCAAGCACTGGGCTGTGTAATATATAGAGATCACTCATCCTGAAGATGGTCTCATGGAATCTTCAGATCATTCTGCAAGGAAGTCATTCTTTCTTTTCAGCAGTGAAGGAATCTGAAGCTCCAGAACATCCCCAATGTCACACAGTCATCTGTTAAGTGGGAGCCTTAGGAATTCAGAACACTTGCTTTGTCTGCTTCCAAAGCCTGGGCTCAGTAACAAGCAAAGAGGATGGTGTTGTTAGCATGCAGTCCTGCTTTCTGGCAAACCCAAGGCATGAGCTGCTCTTCCTGCTTACGGTACAGACACATACTCCCCCGCCACACAGACACACGTTTCTCATTCAAGTGAGAAACTTCCCCAATGCCTGCGCCCTCTGCTGACTGTGCTGTAGCAATTTCTGGTCTGAAAGGCACTTTCCTGGGGTAGAATTGCTGGTGGTTTGGGAAATGACTCCAACAAATTGAATCCTTGACACGGAGAGACACTAAAGACATTGGATCTCTCTTATTTCCAGTTGCATGAAAACAAGACACATGGAAAAAGTAAGCGTTTAGGGCCAAGTGCTCTCTTTTGGTAATTAAAAAATGATTTGAGCACCTTCAATTTTATTTTTTCTGAATTATGTGTGGAGGGTGGGGGGTTGAAGAAAGGTACATGTGTGATTTTTGCACCTCTCGGCAATACAATAATCACCCTTGCTGAGAGCCTCCATGAAGGCAAAATAGAAAATGTTTGCCAAAATATGCAATGAAAAGATATCTCATCATGTAGCTCCTCACCTCCACACTCTACCCCGCACACACTCGTTTCTTCTTACGATGAAAAGGCCTCCAATTTTTACCATACAAGAAATTATTCTCTGCCCTCTCTCATTTTCCTCTCTCCCACTCCTCTGTGCCTTTCTCTTCCAGAAAGAAATTTTAGAATGTCAGATCCTAAAGATGACCCAATACAATGCCACAGTTAAGAACAAAGTCAGGCAAACCTGGGTTTGAATCCTGGTTTCAGCACCTTATGCAAGTTACTTAAACCCTCTCTGCCTCAGTTACCTCACCTGTAAAATTGGCTTAAAAACAATACCTACCTGATAGGATTTGTGACAGATTTGAATGAGTTAATGCTTCTAAGTCCCTTAGCTCAGAGCCTGGCACAGGGCTAATGCCTCCAAAGTGTTCCTTGATATTGTCACCCAGTCAAACATCTTCATTTTATAGACAAGAAAACTAGATTCAGAGAGAAGTGTTTTATCTGTGGTCATATGGTCAGTTAGTGGCAGAGCCAGGACAGGAGCCAGGCGTCTCATCTCATCTCATCTGGTAAAGACATCATTCTACTGTACCACACAAACAGCATCGTGGATTTTCCCTCATTTACTAACTTTAACTGGAAGAGGTTGGGGCATTTCCCAGTTGGTCAGATTTGGCTGAACCAGCAATGTCGCCAGAGTCGGGCATCCTGGAGTGCATCCCGGAGTGCCGGCCTCCTGTGCGCAGGAGCCTGCTGGTGTCTGACAGTAACAGGCTCTGTCCTAGGAGCTATCAAGCCCCGATAAAACTGATCCACAGAGCACTGAGCAACTGTCCTCTTATATTATTATTATTATTTTGAGACATCTGTCGCCCTCTCAGGCTGGAGGGCAGTAGTGCAATCTAGGCTCACTGCAACCTCTGCCTCCCTGGTTCAAGAGATTTTCCCACTTCAGCCTCCCGAGTAGCTGGGATTACAGGTGCCTGCCACCATGCCTGGCTAATTTTTGTATTTTTAGTAGAGACGAGGTTTCACCATGTTGGTCAGGCTGGTCTTGAACTCTTGACCTCAAGTGATCCACCCACCTCGGCCTGCCAAATGTCCTCTTATTATTAATTTATTTTCTGGAAGTGGAAGCTCCAGAAAGAAGTTGACTAGATAGTGACACCACCACCAGCTTTCAAATGTTCTGGCAGCAAAATCTCTGCATCCAGCCAGCCTTCAATTGACATTCCTGAAGGTCTCTCCCTCTCTCTCTCCCTCTCTCTCTCTCTCTCTCTCTCTCCAAAGACCCTCTCCTAATGCAGAGAGACTGCATCATTGCCTATACTATGTGTCATTTCCTCCCACCTCATACTATTTCACCTCAAATGCTCTTCTCTCTCCCTCTCCTCAAAGGACACACACAGACCATCACACACATGCCTAAGGTCTTTTGTCCTTTCGAAAGTGTTCAAAATGTCCACAGCAATATTTGGTTCTTACTGGGAAAAGCCAGCAATCTACAGCCAGGGTAGGCTCAGTTCCTGGTGTCTCTGGAGAGCCAGATCTCATTAGCTCTGACAAACATCCCCGGTGCTCCCACTGTCAACTTTTGTCGAACTTTCCAAAATCCAGCCAGACCCAGGGGTTCCTTGCAGGCAGTCCAGGCTGTGTGTGCTCTACTCAGGAGTCAGGTGGCCCATGGCTGCAAGGACCAGTTAGCTTTTTCTCAAGCCTGGGCCAGGTTAACCCTCTACTTTTAGTAAACAGTGGCAAGGGGGGTGCGGGGAGAGCTCTGGAAGGTAGAAAAGGAGGGAGGGGTGAAGATTATGCTCCTTTCAACGGTTCAGTGTAATGATGCTATAATTCTGTAGCAGAAAGATTGCCCACCTAGAAGTGAGGAGGCATGAGTCCCAATCCTAGTTCAGCCACTAATGAACCATGTGCTCTTGGGCTGATCACTTTGCCTCTCTGCTTCAGTTTTCTCATTCTGCTATACAAGTGGGTTTGCCTTGAGAGTCTGTAAGAAGCCTTCCAGCACTTCTGAAACACTGAAGTTTGTTAGTGACGATCTTTATTCCACATGACATGTTAAAGTTTTTCAAGAACTTCCACATGCAGGCAGCATTTGGAGCTACTGTGGGTTCAGTTCCAGACTACTGCAATAACGTGAAAATTGTAATAAAGCCAGTCACACAAGTTTTTGGTTTCCAAATGCATATAAAAGTTACGTTTACCCTGTACTGTAGTCTATTAAGTATACAATAGCATTATAGCATTATGTCTAAAAACATCTTAATTAAAACATGCTTTATTGCTAAAAATACTAACAATCATCTGAGCCGGCAGGGAATCATAACCTTTTTGCTGGTGGAGGTCTTGCCTTGACATTGATGCCTGCTGACTCATCGAGGTGGTAGTTGCTCAAGGTTTGGGGTGACTGTGACAATTTTTTTCTTTTTCTTTTCTTTTCTTTTTTTCTTTTTGAGATGGAGTTTCACTCTTGTTGTCCAGGCTGGAGTGCAATGGCGAGATCTCAGCTCACTGCAATCTCCGCCTCCCCGGGGTTCAAGCGACTCTCCTGTCTCAGCCTCCCATGTAGCTGGGATTACAGGCATGTACCACCACACCCGGCTAATTCTGTATTTTTTGTAGAGACAGGGCTTCTCCAAAAGCCTCTTTGGTCAAGCTGGTCTCAAACTCCGGACCTCAGGTAATCTGCTTGCCTCGGTCTCCCAAAGTGCTGGGATTACAGGTATGAGCCACAGTGCCCAGCTGACAATTTCTTAAACTAAGAAAACAATGAAGTTTGCCACATGGATTGACTCTTCCTTTCATGGAGATTTCTCTGTAGCATATGATGCTGTTTGATAGCATTTTACCCACAGTAGAACTTCTTTCAAAACTGGAGTAATCCTCTCATACTCTGCTGCTGCTGTCAACCAAGTTGATGCAATATTCATAATCCTTTGTTGTCATTTCAAGTGTTCACAGCATCTTCACCAGGAGATTTCATCTCAAGAAACCATGTTCTTTGCTCATCCATAAGAAGCAGCTCCTCATTTGTTCAAATTTGATCATGAGATTGCAGCAATTCAGTCACCTCTTCAGGCTCCACTTTTAGTTATCTTGCTATTCCTACCACATCTACTGTTACTTTTTCCACTGAAGTCTTAAACCTCTCAAAGTTATCCATGAGGATTAGAATCAATTTCTTCCAAACTCCTTTTAATTTGATATTTTGACCTCCTCCCATGAATCATGAATATTCATAATGGCATCTAGAATGGCAAATTCTTTCCAGAAGATTTCCATTTACTTTGCCCAGATCCATCAGAGGAATCACTGTCTGTGGTGGCTATAGCCTTACAAAATGTATTTCTTAAATAATAAGACTTGAAAGTCAAAATTACTCCTTGATCTATGGGCTGCAGGATGGGTGTTGGGTTAGCAGGCATAAAAACAACACTTATCTCCTTGTAAATCTCCATCAGAGCTCTTGGTAATGAGGTGCATTGTCAATGAGCAGTAATATTTTGAAAGGAATTTTTTTTCTCTGAGCAGTAGGTCTCAACAGCAAGCTTAAAATATCCAGTAAACCGTGCTGTAAACCCATGTGCTGTCATCCAGGCTTTATTGTTCCACTGATAGAGGACAGACTCTATTTAGTACAGTTTTTTAGGGCCTTAGGATTTTCAGAATAGGCAAATGAGCATTGGCTTCAACTTAAAATCACCAGCTGCATTAACTCCTAACAAAAGATTCAGCCTGTTCTTTGAAGCCAGGCATTGACTTCTCTCTAGTATGAAAGTCCTAGATAGTATTTTCTTCCAGTATAAGGCTATTCTGTCTATATTAAAACTCTGTTGTTTATGTAGCCACCTTCATCAATTATCGTAGCTAGATCTTCTGGATAACTTGCTGCAGCTTCTGCTTCATGACTTTCTGCTTCACCTAGTAGAAATCTCCATAGGCTTCCCCTGTGGAGATGGCTTCTTTCTTTAAACGTCATGAACCAATCCCTGCTAGCTTCCAACTTTTCTTCTGCAGTTTCCTCACCTCTCTCTGTCTTCATAGAATTGAAGAAAGTTAGGGCCTTGCTCTGGATTTGGCTTTAGCCTAAGGGAATGTTGTCACTGCTTTGATCTTCTATCCAGACCGCTAACACTTTTGCCATATCAGCAAGAAAACTATTTTGCTTTCTTATCAATTGCGTGTTCACTGTAATATCACCTTCGATTTCCTTTAACAACTTTTTCTTTGTATTCATGACCCGGATAATTGTTTAGTATAAGAAATCTAGCCTTCAACCCTTCTTAGCTTTCAAATTGCTTCCTCACTAGGCTTAATCATTTTTAGCTTTTAGTTTAAAGTGAGAAACATGCAACTCTTCCTTTCACTTAAACACTTGGAGGCCATTGTAGAGTTACGAATTGGCCTAATTTTAATATTGTTGTGTCTCAGGCAATAGGAAGGCCTGAGGAGAGAAAGAGAGAGAGAGAAAGAAAGAGATAGACAGAGAGAGATGGGGGAATGACCAGTTAGTAGAGCAATGGAGCAATCAGAACACACAATACACGTATTAAATTCTCTGTCTTATATGGGTGCAGTTTGTGGTACCCCAAAAAATTTACGATAAAGAGCACTCAGTACAGATCACCATAACAGATAAAATAATCATGAAAAAGTTTGAGATGTTGCAAGAATTACCAAAATGAGACACAAAATGAACACATGCTATTGGAAACAGTTGTGCTGATAGACTTGCTTGACACAGGGTTGCCACAAACCTTCAATTAAAAAAAAAAAGCAGTATCTGCAAAGCACAGTACAGCAGAGTCCAGTAAAACAAGTATATCTGTATCTTTATTTAATCCTCCTTAAAAACCCATTGCCATAGGTGCAGTATTTGGCAGATGACAAAGCTAAAGTATGTGGTAAGCATGGCAGAGCTTACTGCCAAGATGAATGATCTCCACTTCCAACTCAGGCCGCCCTTCTGGGGTTGGATTGCTCTCCCAAGTGGAAGGTCAAAGAGACAGGCTCCTGGGACACCCCAAAGAGGCTTTGTTGCCTTGGGTTCAGGGATCAAAGGTCTAGGTTATTCCCCAAGTCTTTTGATATCTTTTTAACATTTTTGGACCCAAGGGCGGGTTTGGCTCAGCTCCACATTCCATGTTTGCTTGCTTTTGAACTTCAGAGTTGAACGGCAGAGCCCATAGCACTTAAGAGATTTTCCAGAACACTAGCTGGTCAGGGCAGAGCTAAAGCTAAACCCAGGCCACCTACTTCCTACTGCTCAGCTGGTGCCCTCTGGAATCATTGGCACGTGGTGGTGGCCTCTGCTGCCCTGGCTTAGAGGGTCCATTGAACTTGAGTCAGGGTCATGGTCTTCCTTCCTGTAACCCCTTCATCCCCACCCAAAGCAGTGAAGCCCCACCATCTGTTAATGAGGTGGGTAGACACAGAGATGTGCTGATGGTGAGGGGGTTTCACACACTGGGGTATTTAAAGCCTGAGCCCCACCCACTCTCCACCCCTGCGCTTAGTCCCACTTGACAGATGGAAGATCCTGTTATCCTTGAGCACTGTTAAGGGCTAAACTGTGTCTCCCAAATTCCATGTGGATGTCCTAACCCCTAGTACCTCATAGTGCGACTGTATTTGGAGATAGAGTTTTAAAGAGGTATTAAGGATATATGTAGTCATTAGGTTGGACCCTACTCCAATATGACTAGCATCCTTATAAGAAGAGGAAATTTGGACACAGATACATGCTGAGGGAAGACCAATGTGAAGACACGGAGAGAAGGCAGCCATCCACAAGCCAAGGAGAGAGGCCCCAGAAGCAACCGACTCTGCCAACGCCTTGAACTCAGACTTCTAGCCTCCAGAATAGTGAGAAAATGCATTTCTATTTTTTAAGCCACCAGTATTTTGTCACGGCAGCTCTAATAGACTCACGCGGGCACTTGCCCCAGACACTGTCCCCCCTGACCCTCCCTAGCTGCCCATGAATTCTCCTCCACACACCCCTGAGCCCCAGCCCCAGATTCATCAAGTCCTTGGGGTCAGGAGAGTGGGCTCCATGAATACGCAGCCACATTTTCCCATTTCAGGACTTTTGAGGAGTGCTGGTTTATCCTTCAAAGTGGAGCAGGGAAGGGTAAACTGCCTTTGGAGCATTTGAGAGAATGACGAGAGACCAGGAATCACCAAAAAAACAGACTGATTAGTATTTGGAGTTAGAATCCTGCCACCCGTAAGTCAGCTCCTACCCCTCCAGAGTCTCCAGCTAGATCCCTCGCACTAACAGTTCAGTGGGAGCTTCCAGGCGTCTAAGCATACGAGGCTCTCCTGATTCATTAACTCAGGGTTTCTTGGAGTCAGGGGTGGTGCCAAGTCCCTGGGAGAAGCCAGGCCTCAGAGGACCTTCTCACTTACAGAGAGTGCACGGGCCCCCAAGTTCTCACCCCAGACCCACACTCCTCTTGTAGGTGGGAAAGGGATGGAGGGGTAGAGGGACAACGCCCCGTTCCACAGGCAGTGTTTACTCTGGGCATGGCTAATGACTCCAGGGCCTTATCATTGTGTTCTCAGACTGGGCTGGGCAGGTCTGAGAGTTAAGGAAAGTCTGTTCCCACTGCCCCGAGGGACAGAAGAAAGGAGCGGGCAAAGGAAAAGCTGCTGGTCGGACCCACAATGAAAACACTCCTTCTTTTGTTGCTGGTGCTCCTGGACCTGGGAGAGGCCCAAGGATCACTTCACAGGTGAGGAGATGTCCCCGACACTGTGTGCAGCTGGGTAGTCCCCTGCCTTGCAGCTCAGGGCTGCTCTGGGAAAGGAAAGCTGATGGGGAGCTGAAGAGGGGGAGAAACTGAGGGCTTGCATCAATGCATGGAAGAGGCTTACCCAGTGACCGCCTGTGTATGACCTTAATCTCCAGTTCTCAACAAGTCATCCCCTGCCTCCACCTCCACAGAGGTGCCTTTCCCAAGTCCCAGGGAGCTTCTCGTGTTGCTAAAGAGCAGGAACCTGCAGTTGTGGTTTGTAGCTCAAAGTGCCCAAGTACTTCCCCAAGGGACTGACCATTACTGCCCCCAAGAGTTTTCTGTTCCTTTAAATCAGGTGTTCACGTAAAACTGCAGACCATCCAACATCTTCCATTTTCCAGGAAGATCTCAAAGAGCTCAGCTCCACGAAGGGAGCCATTTCTACTCTAAGATTCTAAGACTCTATAGGGCAGAGATGAGGCCAGGCAGGCTGAGTGGCAGAGAGGGCGCCGCACCCTGCGTGCTGTCTTGCAGAGCCCCTCCTCTGTCATCTCTAGCTGGCCTCTGAGAAAATGGGTTGGGAATGAGGGGAAGAGGGAGGCAGAAGCCCAGCTCCTCATCACACAGAGCTTTGTCTCCAGGGTGCCCCTCAGGAAGCTTCCATCCCTCAAGAAGAAGCTGCGGGCACGGAGCCAGCTCTCTGAGTTCTGGAAGTCCCAGAATTTGGACATGATCCAGTTCACCGAGTCCTGCTCAATGGACCAGAGTGCCAGCGAACCCCTCATCAACTACTTGGATGTGAGGCCTCCTGGGGTCAGGGCTGGGGAAAGCTGGAAGCGGGAGGAAGGCCCAGCATCCGGCCTGGCCAGGACCACATCAGCAGCACTGAAGGCCATCGTAGATTTCTTTACTTGGATGGATGATCTGTAGGGACTGAGTCCTTGGGTCCCCATGGAGTTGGCTAAGCAGGTCCCAATATACCCAAATGTCAGGGTTCTCTGCAGAAGGAAAGAGCTGAGGGTGAAAGCGTCATTCCACACTGAAGGCCCCTGTTTCTACTCTCAGCTGGGCAGCTTACTGGCTATGTACCCTTAGGCAAGTTACTTAACTTAAGCCCCAGTTCCCTGGTCTGTAAAACAAAGATGATTCTTCCTCCACTGCCTCTCCTACAATGTAATTATAAGAATCAGGTTAGTGCAAGTAAAATCAAATGGAGTAGCCAGAGGCTTGGTGTGATTTCCTCCCTCATGGCCATTTCTCTGCTCCTTTTACCTTTTGTTTTCCAGCCTTGCCACTTCCTAGGCCCCAGGGAGCTTTCCCTTGGCCCTGGTGAGCACCCTTGTCCCTCCCCACCATCCACACCCTCTTTCCTTCTCCCTCTTCCTCATAGATGGAATACTTCGGCACTATCTCCATTGGCTCCCCACCACAGAACTTCACTGTCATCTTCGACACTGGCTCCTCCAATCTCTGGGTACCCTCTGTGTACTGCACCAGCCCAGCCTGCAGTAAGTGGTGCTAGGAGCCCCAGCAGAGAATGTCTGGGGATCAGTCCTGGGAGGCCAAGCCTGGTACTCAGGGGAAGGGGGGCTTAGATTCCCAAAAGCGGCCATCCCTGTCCCACCAGCTTCCCCTCTCCATCTCTGAGTCTGCCCTGGAACTGCTTATGGCAGAGATAGAGTGAGGCCAAGGAAGAACTAAAATGTGGTTGCTGTCCAAGATACCAACTTTCATACTAATCAGAATTAATAGAAAGAAACTCAGCCATTGAAAAGAGAAATCTTTGACATAATGACTCACTTCCTTTGGAACACCCAAAGGAATGTAGGGGACAGGTTAATTCCTTTGGTTATTTCTGGGCAGGTAGGTGAGTTGGGTTCTAGTGTAGACAGTCTGCTTGCTTCAAGGAGGCTTGGTAGCCTTATCTCCTGGTGCACAGAGGTGGGGCTGCTGGGGCACAATGGCATGGGTGGGTCCATCATTTGGCCAGAGGTAACTCAGAGGTTTCAGTGAGGATTGGAAAAGAAGAGCTAGAGAAAAATGTCTTGTTCCATACAGCACAAGTCCCAGAGAAAGAATGTCTCTGGAAATCCCAAGGCTGGATGTCCACGGGTTGGGGGGAAAGTTGGGAGTAATTTCCTGGGGCAATTGTTTAGCCCTGAGTTTCTTTTGAAGGCCAACCTCTGACCCACAATGGGTGGCAGGGACTGTGGCTGGCACCCGATAAATGTCACTTATCTTGGTGTGCCTCATGAGGTCATTGTGGACAATCAGGTTTGCCCAGGGACAGCTATTTGGTCCCCAGTTAGGCCACATCTGTAGCTAGAGGGAAATGTAGTTGCTCATTAGGGTGGGGCATGGCAAGGCTTCTAGGGGCCCCCACTCAGTGTTAAGAGCTGAGGGAAGAGACCCTGCAGCTCTGGGCCTGGGTGGCATCAGGGCAGGGATGCCGGCAGTGAGCCAACGGTGTAGGCAAGAGCAGTGCACTTCTTTCCAGAGAGCCACACCAGATTCCAGCCTTCCCAGTCCAACACGTACAACCAGCCGGGGCAATCTTTCTCCATTCAGTATGGAACCGGGAGCTTGTCCGGGATCATTGGAGCTGACCAAGTCTCGGTGAGTGCAAGTCCTTCATCTTTTCTCTCTTGGCCAGAAACTTGGGAGACTTATTCAGAGGTCTTAGGTTTCAAATCTGCCTCAGGAATGGGTGGAAACAGGGGTTAGAACTAGCTTCCAGGGGAAAGGGGGAGCAACACTCCCCACCTGCGTTGGCGGCAGTAGGTCAGTCCGCACAGCATGCTGGGCCCTGGGGGAGGGCAGTACAGAGAGACTCTGGCAGGAAACAAGGCCCAGTGCACAAAGCCTAGTGGCAGGGTACACAGCTGGATCTCCAGATTCTAGGGCACTGAGGTGATAAGACCAGGCTGCCATCTTGAAGGATAAGGAAGGCCACACCAGGGGGCAAGGTTTGGACTCAGTGAAGTAAGGGGGCAAGGTCTGAAGTGGGAGTCCAATCAGAGAGCCAAGGCAGAAGCCCAGTTGTCCAAACGCCAAGGTCCAAATTGAACTCAGTGCTGAACTCATGAGCTGTTCCTCAAACTCCATCTGACCTCTGACCCTCTGACTCCCTCTGAAGTCCTGTGAGTCCTAGAACTATGGGAATCAGACAAATGTAGGGACACAGAACTAGAGGGGTCTCAGTCCTGCCTGGGTACTTTTTCAGGTTTATAGACAGCAATGTATGCCTGGGCCTTGGGAGAAACAGAGGTTGACCTACTCCTGGTGAACATTGGTCCCTGGGGTATTCCCAGGCCAGTAGGACACAGCCTTCATCAACATCCCTTCAGAGTGGGTGGGAGTGGACATATTATCAACTGAAAGAACGCCAGAAGCAGAAAAACTCCGTCTATGTGAAATATCAAACAGATAAAACAATGCTCTGTATTTTCTATTGGAACTGTGTGTGTGTATACATGCATTACATATATAATATATATACATATATATGGATATATATTATATCTGTATATATTATATATATCCATCTGTATATTCTATATGGATATAATATATATTAGATATAATATATAATTACATAATTATATATTACATCTGTTATGTTTTATATAATTAATAGAATATGTAATACACTATATTAATATGTTTTATAATTAATATTAATTATATAATATATAATTGATATAATAATGTATTATATTAATAATATATTATGTTATATAATATATTAATATGTTGTATGTATTAATATATTATATTACATAATATATTAATCTATATATTAACATATATATGTCTATATTATATGATATATGATTATATGTTATACGACATGACATATATATTATACATCGAATTACATATAATATATATGTAAAAGTGCAAATAACTATTTAGAAGACTACATCCCAAACTGATAGTCACAGTAACTTCTGAGATGCAGGGAAGGCACTGAAATTAACATGGAAAGGGAAATTCCAGTCGATAGCTTGTCATTTATCTGTTGGCTCCCCTGGCTGGTGTAGGGCAGCAGCCAAGCCCACAGCAATGTCAGCCTCACTGCACCTTCCCTCAGTTTTTCTGGCTCCAGGGTCAAGTGTGCACTAACCTCTGTAACAAATCATCAGCTTTTGCTGCAAAACATCCCCATCATTGAGTTTGGAGACTTGGGGACAGTGAGAGAATGATGTGGATTCCAGTCCACCTTCACCCTCATGGGTTCCAACTGGCCCTTTTTCTCCCACTTGATACCTATCTTCCCTTTGTTCTGTGCAAACTATAGGCTGTGGCTGCAGCACCAGGACAGAAACAATATCCTAAAGTACACGGTTTAGCACCCACAGTTGCATATAATCAGTATCTATATTATGTCTATCATTTATAACTATATCTATAGTACCTCCTAATGGTTCTGCTTCTAAGTGAAACACTAGCAAATAAAATCTTGTGGTGTATAAAAGGATAATACATCTTAATCATGGGTCATCTTTCTAGGAATTTATCATCTAACAGAATAAAAGGAGAAAAATCATATGACCAATATGATTATATTAATAGATTAATAACATTCAACATTTATTCACGACTTTAAGAAAAACTCTTAGCAAACTAGGAACAGAAAATAACTTTCTTCAGCCAATAAAGAATATCTACCAAACTTTATACTTCATGGTGAATTGTCGAGCGACTTCTCTGTGAAATCAAGAATGAGACAAGGATACTCAGTCTCAGCACTTCTATTCAACACTGCTGCCAGTGCAATAAGGCAAGAAAAAAGAAATTAAGAACATTAAGAGGGAAAAGGAAGAAATAACTCTGTCATTATTAATGCGTGATGAAATTCTATAGGTAGAAAATCCAAAAATATCTCCAGAAAGGATATTGGGATTAACATGTGAACTTAGCGAAGTTCCTGGATATGAGGTCAACATAAAAAAGTAATTTGGATTTCTACATACAGGTTGCAGATCCTTATCTCGAATGCTTAGCACTAGAAGCCTCTTAGATTTCAAATTTTTTCAGATTTTGAGATTTCGCATTATGGTTACCAGTTGAGTATCCCAAATCTGAAAATCTCTAATCTGTAATGCTCCAACGAGCATTTCCTTTGAGCATCATGTTGGCACTCAGAAAGTTTTGGATTTTGAGGCATTTCAGTTTCAGATTTTCAGATTTGTGATGCTCAACCTGTAGCAAGTAAAACAAATGGCAAATAGACTTTTAGTGACACTATTTATAATACCATCAAAATCACCAGCTACTTTGAAGTAAATTTAACAAAAAAAAAGTGCAAGAACTCTACTCTGATATTAGTAAACATTACTAAATAAAAGTAAAAGACTTGCATAAAAATAGTAAACATTACCAAATAAAATTAAAAGAAGACCTGCATTAAAAACTAAACGATGCTCATAGATTGAATGACTGTTTTATTAAAAAGTTAAACTTTTTCAAATTGATCTATAGAACCAATTTTATTCCAATCAAAACAACAGAAATTTTTCTTAGAAATTAACAAACTGATTCTAACATTTATATGGATATGTAATACACCAAAACAATCTTGCTGAAGGAAAACACTGATAAACATTAAGACTTGTTATAAAGTTACAGTAATTTAGATAGTGTGGTGTTGGCTCAGAATTTTAAAAATAAACCAATGGAACAGAACAGAAAATACAAAAACTAGCCACATAGTCATCTGACTTTTTTTGAATATGATACTGCAGTATGTGGAGGAAATGATGATATATTTATTAAATAGTGCCAAGTCATATGAATATCCAGATAGAAAAAAATAAATCTTGACTCCTACCTTACACATCATCACATTTCAGTTAGGTTCCAGACCTCAATGTGAAAAGTAAACAATAAAGCTTTTAGAAGAAAACAGAGGAAAATGTTTTCATGACCTTAAGGTAGGCAAAATTTTCTGAAACAAGTTACAAAAAACACTAATGGTATAGGACAAAATTGATAAATTTGACCACATTAAAATGCATGTCCTTTGTTCATCAAAAGACACCACGAAGACAGTAAAACATTACCCCAGTCCAGGAGAAGATTTTTGTAGCACCAACAAAGGACTTGATTTCAAGGTATATAAAGAATTCCTGCCAACCAATAAGAAAAATGCAGTCAACTCACTTCATAAAAGAGGATATCTAAATATCTGTTTATTTTACATTTATTTTAAGTTCTGGAATACGTGTGCAGGAACTGCTGGTTTGTTACATAGGTAAATGTGTGCCATGGTGGTTTGCTGTACCTATCAACTCATCACCTAGATATTAAGCCCTACATGCATTAGCCATTTATCCTGATGCTCTCCCTCTCCCAGTGCCCCCCGACTGGCCCCAGTGTGTGTTGTTCCCCTCCTTATGTCTATGTGTTCTCATTGTTCAGCTCCCACTTATAAGCAAGAACATGTAGTATTTGGTTTTCTCTTCCTGTGTTAGTTTGCTAAGGATGATGGCTTCCAGATCCATCCATGTCCCTACAAAGGACATGATCTCGTTCCTTTTTATGGCTGCATGGTATTCCATGGTGTATATGTATCACATTTTCTTTATCCAGTCTATCATCAGTGGGCTTTTGGGTTGACGCCATGTCTTTACTATTGTGAATAGTGCTGCAATAAACATACACATGCATGTATCTTTATAATAGAATGATTTATATTCCTTTAGGTATATACCCAGTAATGGGATTGCTGGGTTAAATGGTATTTCTGGTTCTAGGTCTTTGAGTAATTGCCACACTGTCTTCCACAATGGTTGAATTTACGTTCCCACCAACAGTATAAAAGCATTCCTATTTCTTCACAGCCTCACTAGCATTGGTTTCTTGACTTTTTAATGATTGCTATTCTGTGGTTTTGATTTGCATTTCTCTAATGATCAGTGACTTTTTTTCATATGTTTATTGGCCACATAAATGTCTTCTTTTGAGAAGCATCTGTTCATGTCCTTTGCCCACTTTTTAATGGGGTTGTTTGTTTTTTTCTTGTAAATTTGTTTAAGTTCCTTGTAGATTCCGGATATTGGAGCTTTGTCAGATGGATAGATTGCAAAAATTTTCTCCCATTCTGTAGGTTGTCTGTTCACTCTGATGATAATTTCTTTTGCTGTACAGAAGCTTTTTAGTTTAATTAGGTCCCATTGGTCAGTTTTCACTTTTGTTGCAATTGCTTCTGATGTTTTCATCAGGAAATCTTTGCCTGTCCCTATGTCCTGAATGATATTGCCTAGATTCTCTTCTACAGTTTTTATATTTTGGGATCTTACATTTAAGTCTTGAATCCATTTTGAGTTAATTTTTGTATAAGAAGTAAGGAAGAGGTCCAGTTTCCATTTGCTGCGTGTGACTAGCCAGTTTTCCCAGCACCACTAAATGTCAATTTTGTTAATAATCAGGAAATGCAGATTAAAGCCACAATACCCTCTGATATCCACTAGAAGATTAAAATGAAAAAGATAGGAAATACCTGGTGTTGGTGAGGATATGGAGAAATTGTAATTCTCAAAATATTGGTAATGGAAGAATCATTTGGTGCTATCATTTTGGAAAAGTCTTTGGCAGTACTTACTCAAGCAGAACACTTGTGTATCCAATTATTTACCAGTTTTATCCTAGGCATATATGTATCCAGAAATACGTACATGTGTTCTCCAAAAGGCATACATAAGCAGCACTATTGGCAACAGTCAAATAAAGGAAACAACTCAAATGTCCATCAGTGGTAGAAAAGATAAATAATGGTGAAATGTTCGTACAGTGGAATACTAATAAGAAGGAACAAATTACAACAGCGTGCCATAAGCACAATATTGAGAGACAGAAGCCAGATACCGAAGAGTTCATATGGGGATGATTCCATCTATATAAAATCCAAAAAATAGGCAAAACCAATACATGCTATTAGAAGTCAGAAGACTGGCTCTTCTTGAAGAGGGGCACAATGATTGGAAAGTGCATGAGGGCTTCTGAGGTTTTGGAATGTCCTGTTTCTTGGGAATATGGCAAACATCTTTGTGCTCATTTAATCAAGGAAAGTTGGGAAGGAGAAGGGTTAGCTTCAAGACAGAGGAAAATCCAGGAATCAAACCCTTTGCAGCAGTCCCCTGTGCCATTCACCTGTGGGCTTTCTCCTGGCAGGTGGAAGGACTGACCGTGGTTGGCCAGCAGTTTGGAGAAAGTGTCACAGAGCCAGGCCAGACCTTTGTGGATGCAGAGTTTGATGGAATTCTGGGCCTGGGATACCCCTCCTTGGCTGTGGGAGGTGTGACCCCAGTGTTTGACAACATGATGGCTCAGAACCTGGTGGACCTGCCAATGTTTTCTGTCTACATGAGCAGGTAAGACCCATCAAGTTTGTGAGGTTAAGGTCAGTTAGAACGACAGAGACAACACGTGCACTTGATATAGCAGTCAAAAGACCTGGTTTGGGTTTATGGCTTGGTCTCTTATCAGCTGTGTGATCTTAGTCAAAACATCTAACCTCTCTGAATATTGAAGAAATGAGATTTGCCTCATCACGTAGTTGTGAAAGCACTTTGTAAACTCTACTACATTGGCTTAAATTTAAGGAATCTTTGGGATTGGTTCTTCATTTATGCTGTCAATAAATATCAAGCTCCTATCATATGCTGAATATGGTGCTCACATTGAGGACACAGTGAAATAAGAAAGATAGTACCTGGAGGAAGAGGAGGCAGAAAAAAAAATGAAAAGTTAAGCTGACAATAAAATAATTGCATGCTGATGGATGAATAAACAAAATGTGGCATATCTGAACAATCAAATATTATTCAGCCTTAAAAAGGAAGAAAATTCCAAGACATGCTGCAACATAGAATAAACTGAAGGCATAATGCTAAGTGAAATAAGCTAGTCACAAAACGACAAATACCGTGTGATTCCATTTAGGTGAGGTACCTAGAATAGTCAAATTCCTAGGCAGAAAGTAGACTGGCAGTTGCTGGAGCCTGGGGAGCGGAAGTCAGGGGTTCTTAAACTGTTGTTGATGGCCTAATGGGTACAAAGTTTCTGTTCTGTAAAATGAAAGGTCTGGACTTCACAACAGTGTGAACACACTTAACACTACTGAATTGTAGACTCAAAAATGGGTAAGATAGTACATTTTATGTTACATATTTTTACCACAATTTTTAAAAATTGCACATTGTGGTTGGGAAAAGTCATGAGGCTCATCTGTTTCTAGGCACTCTTGCCCGGCATCCTCGGAGGGTCATCTCCTCTTCCGCCTTACACAGGAAGGTGATTTCTGACCTTCCTGATTGCTTCCAGGTCAGACCTGGCCTGCGTTCACCCGGTTTCAGCATAAGCCCCTTCCTCTTGTTCCCTCTCCCACATGGAGGGCTCTGGATGTTGCCTATCAAGCTGTGCTTCCTCTCCAGCATGGCAGCACTCAGGACAGGCCTGGGCAGAGCTGTGAGTAAGAGAGGCAGGTTGTCTAGACATCTCTGCTTCCCCTTGCAGAACGTCCTTCTCCCTTCACCTGGGAAAACTGGGCTGCAATGGGGAATATTGAGGGCTTGGCAGTCAGACCGGCCTGGATTTGCATCCTGCCACTTACATTGCTTCATCTCCCTGAGGCTCAGTTTCCTCCATGGACCACTAGGTTGATGTGAGTTAGTAACTTTAGATAGATAAAATCTCCAGTACGGGGCCTTGCACCAAGGTAATCAGCAAATGTGAGTTTCTTTCTCCATTCCCTCTCTAAAACCACTTTCCTAAAATTCCTACTACCCTGATTTCAATTTTGTATCTTTCTGATCCTTTTCCTCCTCAAAATGAGTCTGTCTTAGGTCCTATTTCTCCAGAATCCTGCTAGGTCCAAGAACATGATCTGAGAAATCAATACCAATGAAAATAAGTAAGTTTCCAAGTTCTAGTAAGTCATGTTACAGTCAAATTAGCCTCTTTGCCTTATCATGAGGAGTGAATGATACAAAAACACCAGGCACCATCACAACCATAGTGGGGAAGATACTTTGGGAAAAGGTGCCTTTGGGAGTTGCTTCAAGTCACGCGTGTGTGACTTGACCCAGGATAGTCCTGGCCTTAGTTCTGAATGACAGACCTGCTGACCCCATCTCCCACCTCCTTAACCTTTTTATCCAAAAGAAGGAGGACATTCACAAATGATCGAGAGGAGCTGCCACTGACCTTACATCAAAAAGGCCCAGACTAATCCACTTGCAGTAATCGGAGTCCCGATCTCAAAGCCCAGGCTGATGTTTCTGCCTACCTGGGTGCTTGGTATGAATGACCAGATCAAGAAGCAAAGGGCCCTAGCTGAGACTCACCCCTAGAGTTTTTCAGTGGCCCTTCCTGGACAGCTTGTCTTTCTCTCCATCTAGTAACCCAGAAGGTGGTGTGGGCAGCGAGCTGATTTTCGGAGGCTACGATCACTCCCATTTCTCTGGGAGCCTGAATTGGGTCCCAGTCACCAAGCAAGCCTACTGGCAGATTGCGCTGGATAAGTGAGTATTCCCCATGAAGTAGTTATAGGACTAGGGGTAAACTCAAGAGACACAACTCAAATTAAATTAACTGAAAAACTGCTGGTCACTCGCAGAGGATGCCAGAAGCTTCCTGTGGTTGGAGGTATGGAGGTGCTGAGCAAGTGTGCAGGAAGGGCGCCAGACACAGCTTCCTTCTCTGTACACGTGACGTGACTTTAATCCAACAGACATTCAATCCCAGTGCACAGCTTGCTCCAGTTTGTTTTTTCAACATTAACACACAAGGCAAGGGATGAGTAACATGGGGGTTGCAAAGGTTAATTGAACTCAGATCTCATCCTCAAACAACTTGTACAGAAGATGAGATGCACACAAACTGCTATCCTGTAAAATGGAAGGTGGTCAGTGCTCCAACACAGGTGCCACCAACGTGACCCAGCAGATAGGAAAGACAGCCTCTATCTGAAGGAACCTCCAGTGCGTCGTGGAGGGGCTTACATTGAAACTGAGCAGGGAAATATATACGGTATCAGGGCATGGAGCAACTGGGGAGGTGGGACTAGGTGCCTGCTCATACCTAGCGCCCTACTAGACAACGCAGGAATTGGAAAAGTGCAGTTCAAGTTTCACTTCAGCTAGGATTGAGTTCCTGCAAGGTGCCAGGAATTAGGAATGCAAAAAATAAAAAGCCACAATGCTCACTGTCTACTGAGGTTTTTCAAACTGTAGGAATTCACCTATTTATGGATCATGACATCATTGCAGAAGATCATGACCTGGCCGGGTGCGGTGGCTCCCGCCTGTAATCCCAGCACTTTGGGAGGCCGAGGCGGGCAGATCACGAGGTCAAGAGATGGAGACCATCTTGACCAGCATGGTGAAATCCCATCTCTACTAAAAATACAAAAATTAGCTGGGTGCAGTGGCACATGCCTGTAATTCCAGCTACTCGGGAGGCTGAGGCAAGAGAATCACTTGAACCTGGAGGCAGAGGCTGCAGTGAGCTGAGATCGTGCCATTGCGCTCCAGCCTGGAGACAGGCCGAGACTCCATCCCAAAAAAAGAGAAAAAAAAAAAACAAGATCATAACCTACATTTTTTTATGAATTGGAATACAGTAGAAAATACCAGAGTGCACTTCAATTGCATGAATGGGTGTGCGTGCATGCACTAGGTCAAGAAGTAAACAGATTTCTTCCTGCAGATCTCCGTAGAAAATAATTGAGGAACACTCATAGGGTACTTGGAAATCACTGAAGTGCTCCAGGCGCTGGAGAGCCCAAAAGAGAGTGGGAGTTTCCTAGGAGCCAGGGGAGGGGAGGTGGGCTGACCAAGACCCTGTCCCTTCAGCATCCAGGTGGGAGGGACTGTGATGTTCTGCTCCGAGGGCTGCCAAGCTATTGTGGACACAGGGACTTCCCTCATCACTGGCCCTTCCGACAAGATTAAGCAGCTGCAAAATGCCATTGGGGCAGCCCCGGTGGATGGAGAAGTGAGTACCTGCCTGGGGAAGGGAGTGGTGGGGGCTCGAGAGCCAAGCCTTCTCTTGGGAGGTGGGAAGGTTCTAAATGGATTGTCTGTACTGAGTTTTAGTATGCTGTGGAGTGTGCCAATCTAAACGTCATGCCAGATGTCGCCTTCACCATCAATGGAGTCCCCTACAACCTCAGCCCAACTGCCTACACCCTGCTGGTAAGAACTGGTTCCTTATTCTGCAAGCCACAGGGCCCACCCCACGTGCCTGCCACTTCCCCTTTTCAGTCCCTGCACTTAGCCCACCTTTGCCCTAAGCCCATCCCACGTCATTCTTCTCTGATGTGGCATTCCCTCTGGGAGGTACGCAGCTGCCAGTGGTGGAAAGACCATGGGGCTTGTCCTAATTTCCAGCTCTGCCATAAAGCAGTAGCGAACTTCAGGCAAGCCATTTAAGGAAGTCTTCTGATATTGCCATGTAGGACTTTTCAACTGACAAAGTTTAATCTCCTCAACCACCAGGTCAGACTGGAACTATTACTATCTCATTTTATAGATGAGAATATCAAGACTCAGAGAGTCAAATAAATGGGTCAAGATATGAGCTGTTTGCAGTGAGGTATAGAGAATAAGATTATATTTATTCTAACATTCAAATTAACATTCCTCTTCTAGCAAGAAAATGTCTTTTGTTGCAGTAAATTCTCAAGTTTGTAAGATGACGTAGCAAGGGAATGCCTAGACCTTTTGGACCCCTGTGAGCACCTCACACCACAGTTGGGTTGAATTTTCAGTATTGTAGTTATCTACAACACTGAAGTGTAGCACCACACTTCAACACACTGGTTTTTCCAAGAGTCACTCACAGCATCAGGGTGGATGCATCAGAATAGGGGTGCTAAGGGATAGACTGAGGGCTTCAGCCCTACCCCTAAGCCTCCATAACTCCTTCCCAAAGCCACCAACAGACAATCCCAATAAAAATAAATGTTTGCTTTAAAACACAGCTTCATGGTAGGTCCTTTAAGCTCCTGCCACATAGGGATTCTGGAGCTGCCGCTGTGAACAGCACACTGACGACCAGCTAGACACTTAGACCGAGCCCTGTTCATCAGGCCACACGCCCATCAACACCCCAACACCTCCACACTCTCTGGCATTCCCCCATGTGAGCTGAGTCCCTGCCCAGGCTCATGCCCTTCCCCATTCCCAGGACAGTACGTAGTTCTTTCCCACCAGCAGATTTCAATCGGAGCCACCTCGATCCATCAGAATTGCTGGAATAACTTTGACTTTTCATGACCTTCGTCTCAAGAAGTCTCCTTGAGCCCTCTATAAATTTTCCTATACCCTCATCAGCAACTTCAAATTTCAAATCATTGTTGGAAAGACCACACTTGCCTGGGAGAGCACGTCTTTGCCAAACTAAAAATTAAGTTTGGAGAAGGCGACTCTCTTCTCTTGGAACAAGGGAGGCCTACTTGCCTCATCTAAAGGGGGTCACTCAAATGTTTATTCCCAGAACATCGACAAGAAAATGGCAGTGGATAGCAACTAACAGAGCTCTTTCTTTCCCTTAACAAAAACTAAGCTGTGCTTCACTAGAAACTAAAGAAACCAGAATTTAAACCAAGGTCTTCCAGCACCAACCCTTTGTTCTTCTAGCCATGCAATAAGGGTTTCCCAATTGTAAAATAATGGTGATGGAGGCAGGTGGGCTTGTATAACAGATAAACAGTTCTCAAAATTGTAGAACACAGACTCTAGGCCCACAAGAAAGGACTTGTGCAGACAAACACTTTATTGAGCAAACTAGGGCAAGGCCATATGAAGCAGGAGGAAGAACCCACCGACCAAAATGGTGGAACTCACCAGCTGTCCAAGGCCATCCAGTGCCAGCCACCACTGCCATACAGGCAGCACTACTTCCTTCTTCCCCCGTCTGTCATTTGCATCCTTCCTTCCCACCCTAGGACTTTGTGGATGGAATGCAGTTCTGCAGCAGCGGCTTTCAAGGACTTGACATCCACCCTCCAGCTGGGCCCCTCTGGATCCTGGGGGATGTCTTCATTCGACAGTTTTACTCGGTCTTTGACCGTGGGAATAACCGTGTGGGACTGGCTCCAGCAGTCCCCTAAGGAGGGGCCTTGTGTCTGTGCCTGCCTATCTGACACCCCTTGAATCCCTTAGGCTGAAACATTCTTTACACCTGTAAAAAGTTATTTTCCACAGAGTGTAGCTGTTTCCAGGATTGCAACTTGAACTAAGACCAAACAGAACATGAGAATACACACACACACACCACTCCCACCACTGTCGTGATGGAGGAATTAAGTTGTATATCCATATATTTTATTGATTTTTGATTACGAAAATCAAAAATTTTCAGGTTTGATTATGAAAATTTCCAAGCAGAGATCATGGTATAATAAATCCTTATGCGACTCCACTCAGCTCTGACAACCCATCCACACATGGCCAGGCCTGTTTTGTCTACAATGCTGCCCACTCCTCTCTCCAGCTCCATATACTGTATGTACCTGGATTATTTTGAAGCAAATTTTGAGCATTACGTAATTTTGTCCATAAATATTTCTAATGTCCTTAAATATACCGTTGGAATTCAAGCATCTCTCACTGTCTCACAAATGTTTGGCTGTTTTTATAGTGAGATTGTTTACATCAGGACTCAAGCAAGGCCCACAAATTGCATTTATTTGAAATGTCTGTAAGTCTCCTTCCAACTAAAGAGTTTTGCGCACTTGAAACTTTGCTGGCTGAAATCCCGAGGTGTCATTTAACATGGTTCTCTGAACTTATCTTTCCTATAAAATGGTAGTTAGATCTGGAGGTCTGGGTTTGTGGCAAAAATGCTTCCTAGACGATGCTGGGTACTTCCTGTTGCATTCCATTAGGAGGCAGATACGCTGCTGCCTCTTTATTGGTAATGTTAAGACTGATGGGGGGGTTTGGAGTTGTTGGTTTTAATCATTCGTTACAAAGTTCAGCATTTTACCTGATCGTTTCAGGGGTCCTTGATAATCATTGCTGAGATCCACATTATAATTGTGGGTTGCAAAACGAGGGTTTTTCAAATTCTGCTATATCTTTGACATTTGTTAGTTGGAATTCTTCTGTAAAAAAAGTTAATGATCTTCAGCTGGGCACAATGGCTCACACCTATAATCCCAGCACTCTGGGAAGCCAAGGAAGGAGGATCACTTGAGCCCAGGGTGTCAAAGCTGCAGTGAGCCATGACTGTGCCACTGTACTCCAATCTGGGTGACAGAGCAAGACCTTGTCTCGAAAATGAGACAAAACCCTTCCCTCATCAACCATTTGCCCAGGAAAAAAGACAATTACTTGGTGTTTTATTTCCTTTATTTACCAGTTTTCAGAATGAGTTGGTGCTACACCAAACACCAAAGGATTTTAAACATATTTGATGTGTTTCAACTCACCGTAGTTTTTTCTGATGCTCAAATCACCCTATCTTTAGCCAGTGGGTAATCTTCAAGATAGTTCCTGTGAACTTTTCCAGCCCATCCTGTACACTTCCAGTCCCACATGTGGCATCAGCCATTGTCCCACAGAGTCCTGGGTCCTTGTATCATGCCCATATGTTTGTTGTAAATGAAAATGTTTCATAGTACATTGGAGATGGAATGAGGGAGGGAGAGATTCAGAGAGAGAAAGAGAGATTGAGAGAGCACCTGTTTCATCTTGGGGACTCCAGGGTCCTTCCTGAGGGATCTGACGTGGAGCATTCTGGCCTGAGCACATCCCCCTTCTGGTGGTATCTACTGCAACCAGAAACAACTTATTTTTGCTTCCACCTTGTAGCTTTTGCTTCTTTCAAAATGAAAGTATCTTCTGTTTTCTCTTATTATAAAGCATGTGAAAATGCTCCATGACCTTCCTCCTCAGAGAAAAGCACTATTATCAATTTGAAGTCATTTTATACAGCCTTTTTTCTTTGCACATATTAACAGGTTATGAGTAAGGAAACCTTTGTCTTTCTACACAAAAGGAATTGTACTGTACATGTCAGAGGCATTGGAACCAGAGCAGCTCCATCTTGAATAGGGGATGGGTAAAATGAGGCTGAGACCTGCTGGGCTGCATTCCCAGGAGGTGAGGCATTTTTAGTCACAGGATGAGATAGGAGGTCGACAGAACTGGTTTCACAAGATACAGGTTACAAAGACCCTGCTGATAAAACAAGATATGGTAAAGAAGCCAGCCAAAACCCACCAAAACCAAGATGGCGGCAAAAGCCCCCTCTGGTGGTCCTCATGGCTCATTGTAGGCTAATGATAATGCAATAGCACGTTAAAGACACTCCCGCCAGCGCCATGACAGTTTACAAATGCCATAGCAACATCCAGAAGTTATCCCGTATGGTCTACAAAGGGGAGAAACTCTCAATTCCTGGAACTCCCTACCCCTTTCCTGGAAAACTCATGAATAGTCCACTCTTTGTTTAGCGTATAATCAAGGAATAACCATATGTGTATTCGGCCAACCAGCCCATGCCACTCTTCTGCTTGTGGAGTAGCTACCCTTGAGTTCCTTCACTTTTCTTAGTCAGCTTGTTTTCACTTTACTCTGTTGACTTGCTCTTGAATTCTTCCCAGCGTGAAGTCAAGAACCCCTGTGGCCTCCCAGGCTGGACCATAATCGTGGGGTTCACTCTCTGCCATGCAGACTCTTCTTTAAACTACTTTTTTTTCATTTAACAGTAGCTTCCCTGTCATTGCAGAGAGCTCATTCTCCTAACATCTATGCGGTGTCCATTTAATTACCAGATCTTCTCTTAACAAACATTAGGTTCATGTGGGGTTTAATTCAATCCAATCCAATAAATATTTATTTTATGCCAGAAACTAAATGGAGTACTCAAAAACCTGCAAGATAACTGGAAGAGGCCCTGGCTGTCAGTTTTTGACTGCAAGGATCACAGAAGTCACACCACGCTGAAAGTCACATAGCCTAGATTTACGTCTGTGCTCGGTGGCCTCGGATAATGACTTCATGTCTCTAAGACAGCCGCCTCTCAGAGCTGTTGGGAAGAATCAATGACCTTACCTGGGTGGAAGCACTTGGCTCAGATTGGTAACTTCCCTTCCTCTTTGGGAGTCATGCTCAGAGTAGATTACAACTATACTCATGCACACATATGTTTTTTGTTTGGTTTTTACTTTTATTTTGTCTTTTAAACCAAATTATTGCTTTTAAAGTCAATTTAGAACAGCCTGAGCCAAACAAGCTATCAAAGCACTGTAGCAGAACACTTAACAACACCGGCTCTGGAGTAAGACAGGCCCAGACTTCATTCCTAGCATCAGTTGTGGGACCTCTGCACCTCAGTTTGTTCATCTGTCAAATGGGCATGATAATAGGAGCTACAGTTGACCCCTGAACAACACAGGTTTGGACTTGCACAAGTTTACTTATTCACAGATATTTTTCAACCAAAGGCAGATTGAAAATCTAATATTCGGCTGGTGCAGTGGCTCACATCGGTAATCCCAGCACTTCGGAAGGCTAAGCCAGGTGAATCACTTGAGGTCGGGAGTTCTAGACCAGCCTGGTCAACATGGTAAAACCCCATTTCTACTAAAAATACAAAAATTAGCTGGGTATAGTGGCAGGTGCCTGTAATCCTAGCTACTTGGGAGGCTGAGACAGGAGAATTGCTTGAACCCAGGAGGTGGAGGTTACAGTGAGCCAAGATTGTACCACTGCACTCCAGCCTCAGCGACAGAGAGAGACTCTGTCTCAAAAAAAAGAAGAAAAAAGAAAACCAGTATTCTCTGGACGCAAAACCCATGTATGTAGAGGACAGACTTTTCCTATATGTGGGCTCTTCCGGGCCAACTGCAGGACTTGAGTGTGCTCAAACTGCAGTATGCTTGGGGGTCCTGAAACCAACCTCCTACATATACCAAGGGATGACGCAGCTGCATGGGGTTATTGTGAGGATGCAATGGCGTTAGACATATGTAAACATTTTCCTAGCTGACATGCCTGTGCTTATCAGGCCACAGACCTGCACTCCACACAGGCGAATCTCATCAAAGGCACAAAGCCCTAGAGTAAATGGCTTTATGATTTTTCATCTAAGACAAAGCACCCCAAGAGCCATGTGGGAGCCTGTTGTTAGGCAGCACCCCTGCAGGCTTTCTGAAGTGTTGCTTCTGTGCCAGAGCTGCCCCGGCTGTTGAATGTGCTGGTCCGGTGCTGGCCAGGAGTCTCAGTGGTGGAGGCTGCAGTGTGAAAGTGATGCCTAAGCCAGACAACGACCGCTTGAACCAGCTAGCAATTCAGTCTTCACAACGCCACTGCTGGTTCTGCCACAGAAATGCTTCTGTGACCTAGTTCCTTGCCCCCACCCCCCCAGTCACCAGAAATATTCCAGGAACACCCTGACACTGACGCTGTCTCCTGCTCTCCGACAAACCAGTGCCTGATTGGTTGAAGAAGGGAATTAAAAAATAGCAATAATAGTAAAACAAAACCTTACAATTTGCAGTTGTTATATAATAAAGTAAATTTTGTCATGTTGTGTGCCATTTAATATAACACCTCCCCAGCTCTAAGGCAGAATATTAAACTGCCTCCCTGTAAACCATTTAGCCTTATCTATCTTTCCCACATTCTCAGTAAAGTTCCTAGGCATCTAAAAGTTCCTGTGTTTCTTGATCACCAGCTGCAAGGTCACAAAGCAAATAGCTCAAGACTGCGGAATGCGTTACTTAAAATGTTACTTTTCAAATGTAAAGTGCATCACAAAACATGTCACAAGTTAATTAACTGTTCTTTGTTCTGGCTTCCTCATCCTGTACCAACTAGGTGCATAAATGGCACCGCATTTTCCTTGTGCTTTGCTCAAAATTAGGAAGCGATTCCCCTGAGCCTGTAATCACGTTAAATAAAATCCTCCTGCAATCCCATCGGTCTCTCCAGATCTCTAATTTCCCGCTACAGGTAAATACTTCTGAAGCCCAGCTCTAATCACACCCTTCCCCTGCCGTACGCTTTACAATGGTCCCCTGCTGCATGCCAAATGCAATCCAAGCTGACACAACTTTCAGGGCTCTCCAGGGACTCACCTCAGCTGGGCCACCTCTTCTCCCTGGACATCTATTCTACCCTGCACCAAGTGGAATCATTCCGATTTTCTTACTTGTACATTTAGTCCCGGGATTCCTTCTCCTTTGTTCATCAGAGGAATGTGCTGTTTTCCCAAAATGACTCCCTTTCAATGAGTGCTAAGATTACAGCGAAAAGCTGTCAGACGCGGTTCTGTGAGACACGAGACCGAAATCTCAGCCCATGGATGCACCGTGAAGGTGCTCAGCTATGACTTGGAGCCTCTCCCATACGCTCTCTTCTGCCAGCCAGAGGTTCAACATCTCCTGGCTGGCACACACATCACTTCTCTGCATATTGAACCTGACTCTCCGCTCCATTCACCACACATCTGCACATTGCTATCCTCAGCATCCCTCAAGCTCCAGTTCAAATGCCTTCTTTCCATAATGCCCTCTTTGACATCTCCTAACTAGAACTAATCTCTCCTTCCTCTAAATCCCCACAGCCCTTCAGCTGCATTTCTTATGCCATTATTCGCCCCATGTTTTATTTCCACTGATAAAATGCAATTCTCCATTTCTGCACCCCCAAAAGGATCTGACAGGCTTATTGAATGAACACCTGCAGGAGGGAAGAAAGGAAGCAGTGAGGGAATATGGCATCAGGGCCTCCTCTGCAGGGCCGACGCTGACGTCATGCTCCTCTGGAGCATGTGTCACAGAAACAGAAGGGAAGTTGCTGACTTTTTATCCACGTGGCTGAGGAAGTAGGGACCAGAGGCTGGGGGTGGCTGGCGACTTGGCTTCCAAAGGTGTTAGGATAGTTCTGCAAATAGACTCTGAAAGTACCAGTTTCAGTCCCATGTGCAAAGGTTGTGAGGACCAGCATGGACAGTTCACTTCCCATTCCCAAAGCACCCTCGGCAGCAGCGGGACCACGGGAACTCCCATGTGTGCTCCAAAAGAGGGTCAAATGTGCCTCTACACCTCTATGGGGGCTCCCCATCTAATCCTGTCTCTTTCTCTCTCTCTCTCTCTCTCTCTCACACACACACACACACACACACACACTCACATACACATGTTCACTTAAAACCTGGCCTCAGAAAAAAGTAGAAGACTATTGGGGGAAATTCTAAAGGGCAACAGTTTAAGAACAAGTCAGTCATCAAGAACTACTGGTTGGCCTGAGGGTGGCCTGATGCCCACTTTCCCGTCACCTGACTGAGACATTTGGGGTGAGCGTGATCTGGAGTGGAGGCTTTCCAGCTTCGGTGTGTGCCGTCCAGTGCTGCTCCCCACGGAAACCTTTGCGTCCTCCCTCCAGGCACATTTGCTAATTGAAACAAGGAAATAAGCTTCAACTTTTCCTCCACTGAAGAAGCCACACACAAAATACACAGGCCAGGCCCGTACCTGGCACTGCGAGTGGCCCAGTGCGGGATGCGCAGCCCCGAGTACTGTGCAGTGTAATCAGCCAGATGAGACATAGGCAGTAGCTATGGAGCAGAGGCAGAGGCTTGTGTTGGACACAAGGAAGAACTCTCTGACCGAGAGGATTATTAGACGAAGAACGCGCCCCAAGGAGGCAAAATCCCACCTCACAAGAGACGTGCGGATGGAAGGGGGCACCCAATGCATTACATGCCCCGAGGGACTCCAGTGAGGCCTGACATCCCCCAGCCGAGGCCTGCCTAAACTCACTTCTTCTCCTTTCATCCGCCAGTCATAGCGATTCCAGGCATAGTTCCCGGCAGCTCAAAGAAATACCAAATTAGCCGCATGCCAGCAGCATTTTAAATTGCTATGGTCTCCCAGGTACTTCAGGTTGGGGCATAATCCTCACTTGAGAGGAGACGTCCGGACTTGCTTCACATCTCACAAGCCTGGTGTGGGGTTTAATGTATGTAGGTGCTGAGGGGGGCATGGGTGTGTGTGATGTGTTTGTGTGATGTGCATTGTCTGTGGTATGTATATATGTTGTGTGTGTCGTGTGTATGTGTGGTGTGTGTGATGTGCACGTGGTCTGTGGTATGCATGTATGTTGTTTGTGTGTGTGGTGTGTGGCATGTGTGTATGTTGTTTCTGCGTGTGGTATGCATGTATGTTGTTTGTGTGTGATATGCATGTATATTGTGTGTGGTATGTATGTGGGTTGTTTCTGTGTGTGAATGTGTATGCATGTCGTGTGTGGTGTGTATGTGGTGTGTTTGTGTAGTATGTTTGTTGTGTGTGACATGTGTGTGTGGTGTGTATGTGTGTTGTGTGTGGTATGCATGTATGGTGTCTGTGTGTGGTGTATGTTGTGTGTATGTTGTATGTGGTATGTATGCATGCTGTGTATGTGTGTGTGTGTTTTTTGTGTGTTGTGGTACATATGCATGGTATTTGTGTATGGTGTGTATGTGTGATGTGTTTATGGTGTGCGTTGTGTGTGGTACGTATGTGTAATGTTTGTGTGTGGTGTGTATGTGTGCTGTGTGTGGTGTAGTGTATGTGTTCTGTGTGGTATGTATGCGTGGTGTGTTTGTGTAGTGTGTGTTGTGTGTGGTAGGTATGTGTGGTGTGTGTGTGGTGTGTTTGTTGTGTGTGGTATGTGATATGTATGTGTGATGTTTGTATGTAGTGTGTGTGGTATGTGTGTAGTATGTGGTATATATGTGTGGTGTTTGTGTGTGGTGTATATGTGTGGTGTGTGTGTGGTGTATATGTGTGGTGTGTGTGTGGTGTATATGTGTGGTATGTGTATGATGTGTTTGTGTGATGCATGTGTGGTGTGTTGTGTGTGGTGTGTTGTGTGTGTTGTGTGTGGTGTTTGTGTATGTGGTGTGTATGTGCGGTGTGTATATTGTGTGTGGTATGTATGGGTGTTGTTTGTCTGTGATGTGCCTGTGTGGTGTGTGTGTAGTGTGTGTGATGTGTGGCATGTATGTGTGTTATTTGTGTGTGCCATGTTGGAGTGGGGGAGGAGTGTGTATGTGTGTATAGTGTGTGTGGTGTGTGGTATGTGGCATGTACTATGTTATTTATGTGTGTGATGTGTGTGTTGGAGTGGGAGAGGAGTGTGTGTGTGTGTTTGTGTGTGTGTGTGTGTGTGTTTGTGTGTGTGTGTGTGTGTGTACAGGTATTGGGGTAAAGGCAAGGCGTGAAGATCAAAACCTCTTCCTACCAGGCTGGGGGTAGGACTGAATCTTCTACCCATGTGTATCTAAAACCTCAACGAAAACAAAAGGGCCCTTTTACCGGGTGGCTTCCAGCAGCAGAAGCCAAAGCTTCTAAGGCCAACCTGAGGCTCCTATGGTGCCCACAATGGGGCATGTTACCCTGCAGGCCCCCTGACCCACAGCTCCCACCCTCATCACCATGGGCCAGGGTCCCTATAAATGAAATTCATGAGGGCCCCAAATCCGGTCGGCTCTGGAGCCTAGCTTTTCCACTCCACTCCATCCCTCCACCCACACAGCTGAGGTCACCCGGCCCAGCCTCTTTTGCAACTTTCCCGAGTCTGTGCATGAGAGCGAGAGGAGGAAAACTCAGAGGGAAGTGGCGTGGCTTCAACAGACTTTTTTTTTTTTTTTCCTGTCTTTGTCACAAAGCCTTTTCCCTGGCCCTGCTGAGACCATTGCTCTAAGAAGAGACCCCAGACTGAGAGAGGACTCCCAGCTGTCCTCGGAGTGGAGGCCGCGTGCTACACAGCCACAGCTGTAAGTGCCTGGGAGTTTGTCTCAGTCCCGTCTGCCCCCGCAGCCCTGAGAGTTATTTGGGTGTTTGGGTGGAGGAGTGGAGGCAGAGAATGCAAAGACAAAGATTTCCAATCTGGCAGCTGCAGAGTTTAGATCCAGCCCATAGACCTCCACCCTGGAGAAACTCCCAGGGTGCGGCAGCAAGAAAGGACTTCCCTGCCTGTGCGAAGAGCTGGGGCCCAACTCGGGGACCCACAAGGGCTGTCAGTCCCAGGACGCAGCTGCCGGCCCCGTCAGAAGAGGGCGGCGCTGCTGCCTCCAGCCTGCAGGACCTGCCAGAAACTAGAGCACTGCAGGAGGACAAAACCCTGCTGGCACCCAGAGTCCCCTTGTGGTATCGACAGAGTACCTTCTGGGATGGAACAGTGTCGGCCCAAGGGTTTCATTAGGCAAAGCTTGGCTCCTGGAGGAGTAAATTATCACTCCTGTTCTAAATCATAAATATTTCTCCTTGCCCAGTGCTGCAATGCCAGGGGAGCCAATGAATAGAGTCGGACAGATCTGCATTCTGCCCAGTTTACCACCAACTAGTTGTTCTCGACCCAGGAATCCACTGGGTTTTAATGGCATTTTGTAAACTGCAAATCTTCTATAATTGCTAGGTATTATGTATTAACACAAATCATTTCTTTGGGCTTACAGATCAATCTCTCACCACAAAGGTCCCATGGAGATAGTAATTTGTCTGTATCCTCTGACCTACACAGTGCTGGTGCATAGTAAGTGGCACTGCCTATGCTGGACAGATAAACGGATGGATGAGTGGATGGATGGCTGTTCATGGAAGCTTCTAGAATGCCAGCATTGGTCAGGCTCTTTAGTGGGATACAGAGAGGTGTGAGGCACAGTCCTGCCCTCCAGGCATGGACAGTCTCCTCGAGGAGACAAGACTAATTCCCTCAAATAACTTAAAGAAGAGCGCAGAGCCTCCCGAAACCAGAGCTGTGGGTGCGCTTCCTGGAGGGAGCAGGTCTAGACCTGCTAGGGTTGAGGTGGGTAGGGAAGAATTGTGAGCTTTACTGGGAGGCAACAAAGCCCTGTGCTGTCTACATAGCCTCTTTTCACAGACAAACTTTGCTCCCAAGATCGTAGGTCCCATTATTTTTTTAGGGTGGGTACATTTGTCCTTTTCCAATGAATGGGATCGGGAGGGGAGGTGCTGAAAGTGGACAAGAGCCAGGGAAGATAGGACAATGGGGGCGGGAGACTCTGTCTGCTTCAGAACCCTCACCTGCCCCTGCTCACTCGTCTCCTGTCAGCAGAAGTGATACTCCACCCAACACAGATGCAACGGAAGATTGTGCCTGGTTTCAGGTTGGAGCCAGCAGGGTAGGGAGAGAATAGAAGGGAGAAGTGAGAGCGAAGGGGGTCCAAGCGTTCTTGGAGGGCTGGTCTCAGGCCCTGGGGCTTGGCAACAACTCGGTCCTTCTTCCTCCACAGGTGCTGAGCTACCATGTAGCTTTGGCAAATGGGCAGGACCAGGACTCCAGGCTTACAAGTGCTGCCAGGCAAGAGGGGGGAAGAGTTGGGCACCTCCAGTGGGGAGTGAGTTGCCGCAAGTTCTGCTCTGTGTGGACCAGGCTGGCTGAAGGCAGTGTCCTGTATTTCAATCCTACTTTTCATTGTTACTTAACAGTAGAGGATGACTCAGCCTGGCCTCTAGGAGGATTCCTTGGTTTGAAGCATCTGAGTCAGCTGAGTGGGTGGGAGGAGGCTTAAAAAGACAGCTACTGCCAAAGCCAGGAGAGATGACTTGGAAAGGGACTCTGACCGCCGTATGAGATCGGCATGTGCCTCCTAGGCGAGCCAGCCTGTGTCACCCCACATGCCGCCCCCACTGCCCACAGTGACCTGTCCCAGTCACTCTCTTGTTGCTCCTAGTGACGCTGGGCCCAAGGACTGGGCTTTTATAAAATAGCAGCCTCAGCAAAATCCTGCCCTCTGGGATGGGGTAGGGGAAGCTGCAGTGAGAGCACACCCTGAGTGATCATCCAGGGGAGGGAACCAGGGAGGCGGTGGGATGTGGGAGCTCAAAGTTAAAGCAAGGTAACTTACAAGGATCTCGAGCACTTTTTGTGTGGCCCTCAGGAGAAATACTCCTAGGAGGAGGAAGCAGCTCCATGGGGCAGGTCTGGCTCTAGCTTTCATGAATGTGGAAGAGATGACTCAAGCACAGGGTAGCGCTTGGCATAAATGACCCTTGAGGTCGTTGCAGGAGTGTGCTGGAGCAGGCTCCATGCTGTTGGCTTGCAGTCGCCATGGTGGAGGCGTTTACACCATAGGAAGTGGCAAACATAACAAACCAGGGCTCTGGCCTCTAGACTCACCTGCTCTCCTAGTCGGTAAACAATTATCTGGATCTTTGCCAAGTTGGGGAGCCTGTTGTGCTGTAAGATCATGACACATGCCACCTGCAGAGGAAGCCACAGCCACGAGTGATGTTCATTTTACTCATGAGGGAACAGATGCCCCGGGGTTCAGTAACTCACCCAAGGTCACAAACGTGTGGAGCGAGATGAGAATTCTGAGTCCCACACTCACGATCACTCCATGGCACCGGACAGACTTGCTCTGTTGCTCAGACACAAAAGTAATTTGTCCTACCTGAAAGTCACGCTTCAATTACTTCAGGCTGCCATCCACACATCTTTTTAAAGAAATGTTAAATAATTATTTGATCTTTTTTTTTTTTTTTGATGGAGTCTCACTCTGTCGCCCAGGTTGGAGTACAGTGGCGTGATCTCGGTTTACTGCAACCTCTACCTCCTGGGTTCAAGCAATTCTCCTGCCTTAGCCTCCCCAGTAGGTGGAACTACAGGTTCCCACCATAATGCCCAGCTAATTTTTGTATTTTCAGTAGAGACAGGATTTGTCTCTCCATGTTGGCCAGGATGATCTCAATCTCTTGACTTTGATCAGTCTGCCTCGGCCTCCCAAAGTGCTGGGATTACAGGCGTGAGCCACCGCGCCCGGCCAATATTTTTAAATTACAAAAACAACTTAGGCTTATGTAACAAGTTTTAAAACAAAACATACATGACATAAAATAATACCTCTTGGCCTCTAATCTACCTTTCCCATCTCTCTTATGAATCATCTAGTGTAAATCTACCTGTGGCTTTCTGTATCACACTATATAAAATATTCAGTGATTTTCTTTTTTCCTACTTAACTGCATCACATATAGCTTTCCACTTCATTATTTCATCCTTTCAAAACTGCCCTTGGCCAGGCATGGTGGCTCGCACCTGTAATGCCAACATTTTGAGAGGCCGAGGTGGGAGGATCACTTGAAGCCAGGAGTTTGATACCAGCTTGGGCTACAAAGCATGACCCCATCTCTACAAAAAAATGAAAAATAAGACATCAGCTGGGCATCATGGCTTACACCTGTACTCCCAGCTACTTGGGAAGCTGAGGCGGGAGGATCACTTTAGCCCAGGAATTTGAGGTGGCAGGGAGCTATGATCATGCCATTGCACTCCAGCCTGGGCAAAAGAATGAGACCCTGTCTCTAAATAAATAGATAAATAAATAAATAATAAAGCTGTCAATTGTTCCAGAGTATTAATGGATCAGAATTTATGTAGAGAGTCTCCCACTGATGGACAGTTAGATTACAGCAATGCTTTAGCAATCATCTTTGTACAGATATGTATTTGAGCATATGCATGAGTATTTCTGTAGGACAGATTCCTAGAATGAGAACCTAAGCTGTATGCATATTCAGTTTTGGTATTGTCAAATTGCCTTCCAAAAAGACTGTGCTAATTCATACTCCATCAACAATATACGAGACTGTTTCCCCAACACACTTGTCAACCCTAAATATTGTTGTCAGTCTTCTTAAATTTTTGCCACTCTGCTGGGTAAAAATAAATGGTATTTTTAAATGTTTATTTCCTTGACAGTTAGTAAGGTTGGGTATCTTTTCAAAGCTTACTCATTCTTAATAAGATTTCAACTGGTAACTTGTTCATGTTCTTTGCCCATTTTTTGATAAGTATGTTGCCTTTTATTGTCTGCATGTGCACTTTACCATTGTGCATAGTGACCTATCGTTATGTATCTCTCACACGGCCCCTGTCCTTTCTTCCTTGATGACTCCCTATGGTGGGTTCCTAGTTGCTCCATCTCTGTGCTGCTGCCAGTGTCTAGTGCAAGGCTTTGCATGCAGTAGGCATGTAGCCATTTGCTGCATGAATGCACGGACCATCAAGAAGACCCTTTGCTCACCATGCCAACCCAGCCCTCCTGGCTTACAGCAGAAGTTCCAACTCCAGCTCCTGCGACAAACAGCCCTGAGCAGAGCTTCAAATCACCTTTGGTCCATGATATGGTTTGGCTTTGTCCCCACCCAAAATCTCATCTTGAATTGTAATCTGAATTATAATTCCCACGTGTTGGGGGAGAGACCTTGTGGGAGGTGATTAGATCATGGGGGTGGTTCCTCCTTGCTGCTCTTATAATAGTGAGTTCTCACAAGACCTGACGGTTTTATAAGGGGCTTTTCCCCACTTTGCTCTGTGCTTCTCTCTCCTGCCACCATGTAAGGAAGGATGTGTTTGCTTCCCCTTCCACCATGAATGTAAGTTTCCTGAGGCATCCCCAGCCATGTGGAACCAATTAAACCTCTTCCCTTCATAAATTACCCAGTCTCAGCTAGTTCTTTATAGCAGCATGAGAACAGACTAATACAGTCCATGACATGATTCATGAAGGGGACACTAACAATCCTAGGTCTCTGGGGGCTTCCCATTTTGGGTCCCAAGCACAGCTCTCATGGCCAGTGAGCTCCAGCTCCAGTAGATAAAGCATTTTTCACCAAGAAGACATCTTGAGTCTTTAGGGCTCAGCTGGCTCATTCTCCAGTTGGATAGCCAATACTCAGAAAGGGAAAGTAACTGGCCCAAGGTCACACAGTGGCAAAGTGAGAATCAGAACCAAGGCCTCAGGATGTCCTATTTACAGCTTTTTCCAAGTACCAGGGGAAACACAAGCTGGCCAACTTTTGAAACCTCATCTGAGCAGAGTCAAATCAAGGTTTACTCACCATACTTAGTGCATCTAAAGACAAAAGACCGAGGAGTTGGGGATAGTGCGTATGCATATGTGCATGTATGGGTAAAACAAATGGCCAGTTAGCTATGTCTCCTACAACAGTTTTGCTATACCTTGTAAAAAAAAGATACACATACACACACACACACACACACACACACTTATATATATACATTTACATTTCTAGGAATAAGACATATTTGTCGCTGGGTGTGGTGGCTCACGTCTGTAATCCCAGCACTTTGGGAGGCCGAAAGTAGAGTAGAGTAGAGACATGGAGAAACCCTGTCTCTACTAAAAATGCAAAAAATTAGCCGGGTATGGCAGCATATGCCTGTAATCCCAGCTACTCAGGAGGCTGAGGCACAAGAATCGCTTGAACCCAGGAGGCGGAGGTTGCAATGAGCCGAGATCACACTCTTGTACTCCAACCTGGGCAACAAGAGCGAAACTCTGTGTCAAAAACAAACAAACAAACAAACAAACAAACAAAAAACCCACGTATTTGTTGTTGAAAAGAACGTATTAAAAAGCACAGAGAAAAAAATTATGTAATTTCCTACCACCCAGAATTAATCACTTTCATTTTTAATTGACAGATAAAAATTGTACCAATTTACCATGTACAACATGTTGTTTTGAAATGTGCATACGTTGTGGAACGGCTAAATGGAGGTAATTAACACCTGCATTACCTCATATACTTATTTTTTAGTGGTGAGAACACTTCATACATATTCTAGTAGGAATTTTCAAGAATACAATACATCGTTGTTAACTAGAGTCACCATGCTGCATAATAACTCTTGAATTCACTCCTCCCGTCTCACTGAAAGTTTTTATCCTTTGACCAACATCTCCCCAGCTGTCCACCCCAGCCCAGCCCCTGGTAACCACCGTTCTGCTCTCTACTTCTATGAGTTCAATTATTTTAGATTCCACATATAAGTGAGATCATATGGTATTTGTCTTTCGTTGCCTGGGTTATTTCATTTAACATAAGGTCCTCCAGGTTTGCCCGTATTGTCATAATTGTAAGTGTTTTTAAAAAACTGAGCAGTGCCCATTGCATACATGTACCACATTTTCTTTACCTATTCATCCACTGATGGACACTTAGGTTGGTTCCATATCTTGGCTACTGTGAGCAGTGCTACAGTGAACATGGCATGTAGACGTCTCTTCAACGTACTGACTTCATCTCCTTTGTCTATGTATCCTGCAGTGACATTGCGGGAATTTTTAACATATTTCTTTCCTTTCTTTCCAGGCTTTTTTCTATACAAGTAGGAACTCCTTTAAGTATTGGGGTGGTATTGTGCGTAGAGTTTAGCATCTTCTGTTTTTTATTTAGATCCTAGGGCATGAGCATTTTCCCATATTATTGTAATAGTCTCAAAAACTCCATTTAATGACTGCTTAATAGTTCATTGTGGGCTATGATTTAACCACTATTTTATTATTGGATATTTATAAACCATACCGTGAAGAACATTCTTGAACAAGAGTCTTTACCCACATTTCGAATAATTTCTTTAAGACAAATTCCTGGAAGTGGAGGGTGGGAACATTTTTAAGGCTCTCAACGCTTGCTGCCAATAGCTTTCCAGAAACATGTATCAGTTCCACCCCCGCCAGCCGCGTTAGAGAGGAGCGTTTTGATTCTGCAGTTGCAGCCAGACCTCGGGCTGGGGGAGGGGCACTCTTCCATCCAAAGTCTCTGGGCAGTCCTGACAATGGACCCCTTGTCCCGCCCACCCCCATCTCTTCTTCCTGCACGGCCCTCCATCCCTGGCTCCACGCTGGGCTGTCTGTGAGGCCTCTGTTCAATCCCGTCCTGTCTTCTCGGCACTTCAGGCTGACTCCAAGAGCAGGGTTGGTAGAGCTGAGGAATGAGAGATTTGCCTGTCCCGGAGGGTCGTCACCCTTCCCGCTTTGGGAAGGCCTCCAGGGAAGGAGAGGGAGAAGGTGTAAGAGAATTGCTGAATGATGTGCCTCTTTCGAAGAACTGCCCCACCCAGTCCTGGGTCCAGGGCAGTCATTTGCCCATTGAAAAGGGGAAAGCAGAGGCCACCGTCAGTGACAATGGCTGCAAAGAACACTGGCCAGCAAGTGGATGACCTCTGTTTCCTTACAGGCTCTGAAGCCCCTCCATGAATCCCCGGAAGAAGGTGGACTTGAAACTCATTATCGTCGGAGCCATTGGGTAAGCCAAGCCAGCTCTGGGAATTAGGAAGCAGCCCCTCACCCAAGGACAGTGAGATGCCCTGGTGTGTTCCCATCCCCCATAGGTCCCTTTCTGATTCAGGGTGGCACCAGCAAGTGTATCCCATGCCCCAAAAGAGAAGCTTAGTTGGGAGAAAGAAGCTGCACATAAATAGATGGTTTCTAGTCCCAGATCTGCAGTGACTCTGCAGTAACCAGCTGTGTGCATTGGGCAAGTCATTTAGCATCTATCTGTCCTCCCACCTCCTACACACACAGAAAAAATCTGACCATCACTGTAAGATATTCCACTGTCTCCAGACTACTCTGCTCACTTTGATTGGCTTCTGTTTCTAGAAACCATTTCCTACTCCCTTGCTACTCAAAGTGTGGTCCATGGACCACCGAAATTTGAAATTCAGAATCTCAGGGAGATACAGTGGCAAGAGGGGCCTGGTAAGATTCTGAGAATGGCATGGAAGCATGTGCATGTGTGTTTGCATGTGTGAGTTCACATGTGTCTGGAATTTTCCTCAGTGTGGGAAAGACCTCCCTCCTTCACCAATATGTGCACAAGACATTTTACGAGGAATACCAGACCACGCTGGGGGCCAGCATCCTCTCCAAGATTATTATATTGGGTGACACAACTTTGAAACTACAGGTGAGAGGCCTTCCTTTTCCCTCTTCAACGTACATACACTGAAAATCACCCCCACCCTTTGACAGCCACTCACAGAGCCATGTGCTCCAGAGCTAGGATGGTCTAGAGCAGAGATGCGCAAACTTCAGCTCATGGGCCAAATCTGGTCCATCTCCTATATTTGTAAATAAGACTTCATGGGGCACAGCTATACCCATTGGTTAACTTATCATGTTATGCACTACGATGGCAGAGGTGAGTAATAATTGGCATACAGAGACAGTACGGCCTGCAAAGCCTAAAGTATTTACTATCTGCTCTCTACAGAAAAAAAAAATTGCTGATGCCTGATCTAGAAGGAAGAGCACTAATCCAGGAGTTGAGAGACTCCACGCCTAGTCTCAGGTTCTCTGGAAAACTTGGCAGGTGATCTTAGGCAAGACATTCCCAAGGTCCAAGTTTCCAGATCTGTCAGATGGGAATAACAATTCTCACCTTGATGACCTGGGGGAAAAACAAGAGCTCAGATGTGAATTTACTCTCAGGATGATAAGTGTTACCCCAAAGGTGTTGGAGTGTATGTGGGCAGGAGGGTCAAGATGCCTCTGTGTAAAAGAACCATGTGCACCTGTACCAGGGCTTGCTACCCAGCAAAAGAAGCCTTACCATGATGTAACCCAGCTGAGGTTACTTCCAGCCTCATCACTGCCCGTGGGGCGGCTGCTTTCCCCTCCAGATCTGGGACACTGGCGGTCAGGAGCGGTTCCGCTCCATGGTGTCTACATTCTACAAAGGCTCCGATGGCTGCATCCTAGCTTTTGATGTCACCGATCTGGAGTCTTTTGAAGCCCTGGACATCTGGCGGGGTGACGTTCTGGCCAAGATTGTCCCCATGGAGCAGTCCTACCCCATGGTGTTGTTGGGGAACAAAATCGATCTGGCAGACCGGAAGGTACTGTTCGCTCATTTATTCATTCAACAAACATGATGTGAGCACCCACTGTGTGCCAGGCACTGTGTTAGGTCCCACACATACAGAGCTGAATCAGGCATAGTCCTTACTTCAGGAATTTCACAGTCCAGTAGTGGATACAGACACTTTAAAAGATAATTATAAAATAAAATAAAAAGATAATGATGATATGATATGGTAAATGAAATAACAGAGATATACCCTGGGTATTTAGGGACTACAATAAAGGGGCATCTACCCAAGCCTAGAATATAGGACAGGTTTCCTGGAAGAGTTGGGTTCTGGGCTGAATAAGCAGCATGATGTAAGTTGAGAACAGAAGGTGATTTTGTCCAGAGACAGGGAACGGAGGAGTTAAGGTGTCAGAGGCACGTCTCGGTGGAATTTGAACTAATCTGTAGCATCGGGTCAAGTTGGGGGTCTGCAGTTATAAATTCTTGGATATACAAGTTTTCTGGGGAAGTAATAATTTATTAGCTTAAGCATATTCCAGACCATTGGGTTAACCGCTTGACAGCTGGCCTACTCTGTGACTACAGTGACCCTGCCAGTGTAGGTGTTTACCATCACAGGGCCGTTGAGAAGAGAGCGCTTTTCATCCTCGCCTACTAATGAGGAAAGAATATAGGTAGACTTAATTGGTAAAGGATGCTCTTGGGTCAAAAGTCCAGACACCACCGGAAAGAGCTGTTTGAACCAAGTTTCTCTTTTTAGAGTTTCAAATACAGAAAAGTGATGGGGAACTGGATCATCGTGTCTAAACTACACTTTCACCATGGTTCACATAGAGAAAGCAACAGAAAGGAGGCATCGTTTGGCATGATGAACTGTGTTTACGGGTGGAGAAAGGGTGGGAGGGATGGCGCTTCCAACTAAGCTGTGATCTACAGGAAGGAGAGCCTCTGGCTCATAGAGAAAGAAACATTTTTGGTTTGGACAGGCTGAGTTTTAGTAACCTGTAGAACTAGTTGGAAATGACCAGCAGGCTTTGGAATGCATAAGAATGAAATTTCAAAGGAGAAGTCTGTGCTGGAAATAGATAATCTAGGAGTTGTCGGTTCTCTGGTCACTACAGGTTGTAAACTCCGTGTCTATTCTCTAATTACAAATATCCAGCCTGGGATAATCAGTAAAGTCCTAAGTTCCTTCAAAGACAAGGCACCTTCATTTCTTCCCCCACTGGGACCAGCTGTGGGTGAGAACCTTGTGGTCTAAGAGAGGGAGTAGGTCCTTAGAATCTCACTGCCAAGCTTGATGTCCACACTACCTTCTCTTATCTGGGGTAGTAATTCTGGTTTCAGACCCATCGGGAGTAAAGGAGGAAGAAGCAGAAGAGGTCAGGAGAATAGGGCAATTCTTATTTGACTGGTACTGTCATAAGACAGCCTTGCACTCCCTGGGCCTGACAGGTGTTGCAAGCTCTCTCTTCTGTGCGTCACTCCTGTGGGTCCTTAGGAAGCCTCCACTGGGAACATTTCACTGTACCTCTCATGACCAGGGCCTTGCATTCTCCTCCTCAACCCCTAACTTTCAGCATCCCCACCGCATGGGGGTCGCCTTTTCCTCCAAGCAGCCTTCTAAGTGGGATTTAGCCTGTCCCCACCTGGCTCTCTCTGTTGAATCCGCCTGTCCTTCACAAGGCACACTCATGCATTCTGGCTCCACTTAGGGGTAAGGGTAACTGGTGCCCCGTGCAGCCTGTTCTCTCTCCGCCCCACTGTTTCTTGCCTCAGATACCTCAGGTGTGTGTCAGACACCAGACCACCGTGTCCACCAAACTCCAGGGGTCATACGTGAATGACTCCTCAATGCCATCTTTCAGCTAGAGGAGAGGCCTTCTCTGCTCCTCTTCTTGGGAGAGGCAGGGGTTGCTGTACCCACAGCAAAACTCTCTCCAAGGAAATCCCTCCTAATCCTCATTACTAAGCCTTTTATGTCGATGCTGTGGGATTTAGAGTCATCCAAGAGAGTCTTCGTCATGAGACTTTGGGAATGTGTACCCAAGGGGGACTGTCTCCACCCACTTTATATCTGACATCTGTCCAATTGTTGTACCTCTGCCAAAACTTTCATTTTAACTTCCATCTTGTTTCATGCTGTAGGGTGGTGGGGGGAAGCTGGGGGAGCTCAAGACAGAATCAGTGAAATAAGAGGTGCCATCTTCTACTGAGAGGGAGGAAACCAACACAAGGTTTACAAACCATGAGGAAGCTTTGCCAATTATTCTGGGGAGGGGCTACTTGGGGACAAGGACAAGAGCTGATGGGTGACACCAAGGACTCCACTGAAGGAGGAGACCGTGAGTTTGAGGTGGGGTCTGTGTGGGGTACAAACCAGGAGCAAGGGACTTGGACGAAGTCTTTTCCAACCAAGAGCGGCTGAAGGACAGAGCTGTGAGGACACCGGGAAACCGCGAAGGAAGGAAGAGGGACTGGGGAAGGCTGAAGGGCCAGGGCTGGGTGGCAGAGGCTGGAGAACAGGGCAGCAGGAGGGAAGGTCTGGGGGCGTTGAGGGAAAGGACATCAGGGCACAGGAGGCCAAGTGTCATATTTTACAGAGGCTGACATGGAGAGATTGTGGGCAACGAAGTGTTTCTGAGGCTACCATGAGAGGTGGCGGCTGCGTGTTGAGGGGTGAGAAAACCTCACCAGATGGCAAGTGTTTAGTGAATGAGAGGCACCTGGCAAGACGAGGAGGCTGGGTGCTGACTCACAGGGGAAGAGGGGCCCAATCCAAGCCTCAGGGTGGGTGAGCTCTGCTGTTCAGAGAGAGAAAGAACAAAGGTTTGAAAGAGGCAGTGAGGCACCAGGCAAGCCAGCCCCCTCTCTGGGATGTGTGGTGAGTAGAGTCTGCAAATAGCCCCCATGGGGAGGGCAAGAGGGGGCACTGGGGAAGGATGACCCTAAGAAAAGTCAGGGTTCAGCCAGACAGGGAGGAGATGATGGAGGAGAGGGGAGGAGAGGATGGAGGAGAGGGGAGCCTGTCTCTCAACAAGGCAGGCCCAGGGAAGGGGTTTGTAGGGAGGTGCGGTAGGATGGGGAGGGCAGGAGCCACTGAGCGACAGTGAAATCAGGAGGGGTTAGTGAAGAGGAGGAGGTGGTGGGAGATAGCAGAAGGACTTTAATTCTGAGACCTGGGATTCTAAAGCCCCAAGAGGGGAGACTGGGGGTGCCGGCCCTCAAATGTCCTTACTCTGCACAGACCTGGCAAGGGCTCTCCCTGTCCCTGGCTGGGTGTGGGCATGGAGAAAGGGAGCCAAGACACATGTTCTTGTGGGGCTCCTTCTCCTCGAGCCCATCCCACAGACCCAGGCTCACACCCACCCACCTGGTTCATGTGGCCTGGACCAGGTTTCTCCTCTGTGGGGCGGAGATCAGACTTCCTGAGACTGAGTAATAACAGGAAGGATTCGATTTCCATAATGGAAATAATGGAACCAGGAAGTGATCCTCCTTATTGTCTCCAAGGGACAGCTGGGAAGATACAGCAGCTTCTCCTACTTACTAAGAAGACAATGAGTATTTAAAAATATGCTGCAGCCTGGCCCAGTGGCTCATGCCTGTAATCTCAACACTCTGGGAGATCAAAGCTGGGGGATAACTTGAGCCCAGAAGTTCAAGACCACCCTGGGCAACATATCAAGACCCCATCTCTACAAAAATATATATATATTTTTTAAATTAGCCGGGTGTGATGGCACACCTGTAGTCTGAGCTACTGGGGAGGGTGAGGTGGGAGGATTGCTTGAACGTGGGAGAGAGAGGCTGCAATGAGCCAAGATCACACCACTGCACTCCAGCCTGGGAGACAGAGCAAGACACTGTCTCAAAAAAAAAATTTTTATATATATACACACACATATATGTATACACATATAGACATACATATATATACACATACATGTATACACACATAGACATACATATATACACACATACATGTATACACATATACATATATACACATAGACATACATATACACGCAGAGACATACATATACACACACATACATGTATACACACATAGACATACGTATATACACACATACATGTATACACATAGACATACGTATATACACACATACATGTATACACATCGACATATGTATATATACACATACATGTATACACACATAGACATACACACATACATATATACAAACATAGACACATATATACACACATACATGTATACACACAGACACACATAGGCACATACATGTATACACATATACACATATACACATAGACACACATATATACACACAGACATACATATACACATACATGTATACACACATACATGTATACACACATAGACATACGTATATACACATACATGTATACACACATAGACATATGTATATACACACACGTATACACACATAGACATACGTATATACACACACATACACACATACAAGTATACACACAGACATACATATATACACACATACATGTATACACACAGACATACATGTATACACACATAGACATACATATATACACATACATGTATACACACATAGACATACATATATACACATACATACATGTATACACACACATATATATACACACATATTTATAATATATATATATATTGCTAGTTTAGGAGGATGAGAAAGTTCTGAAGATGGATATTGGGGAATGTACAATGTGACTACAACATGAATGTACCAAATGCCCGTGATCTGTAGCCCAGTACTGTGGGATGCTGAGGTGAGAGAATCGCTTGAGGTCAGGAGTTCAAGACCAACCTAGGGAGCGTAGTGAGGCCCCCATCTCCAAAAACAAAACAAACAAAAAAATGCAAAAAAAGAATGTTTAATTTAAAAATGGTGAAAATGCTAAATTTTGTGAGGTATATTTTATCACAATAAAAACAGGCATATGTAGCCAGAATAATGTTAAAGAAATAACTGATTTAGCTTTAAAAAAAAAAAATCCCTGCTCCTTCTACAGAAGATTTAAAAAAAAAGTTTATTAGAAAGAATAGCTTTGCTGGCATCTGTGCTACAGGGAATTTACTCACTGGGGCGTGAATTATTTGTTCTGTGCTCAGGTGGGTAGTTTCTGATTTACCAGTGATTCCGTAAAATTAAGATCATGTTTTCTAAAAATAGCCTTTGTTATTTTTAGTGATGGTTTAATGGTTTAGTAATTAGTATTTGACATGCTAATTTTAGCACTTGTATAATCAATTATCTTAAATGCATATGAGATGGAAAAGCATCGTAAATAAAATGACACCAACTGGACAAATTTTATCAAATGTTTGGCCTCCAATGAGCAAGCGAAATTGTCACCAGAAAAGTGAAATGTCAATAATATATTGTTGACCAAAGGCAACATGAATGCAAGTAATACATTCAGAATTGTCATACTTCCCATGTCTCCAAGTGCCACACCCTGAGCTTATTTTCAGTCAGAGCCTAAATTATAAATAACTTTCATTTTATAAATAAAAGATGAGACCATTTTAAAAATTGTGAAACTGTCTCTGGGATTGGAAGAGAAAAGTGAAAAATACTGTCTGGGCAGCTTTCTTCCCAGGCCAGCTTTCTGAGGTTGGGGTGGGGGAGGACGGGGAGATATAAAAAGAATGTTGATTTGCAACATAATCACAATGATATTTCGGAGTCTGTTTGCAATCATTCCAAACCAAACGGAGAGCAGGGAGAAATGAGATCCAAAGTCTGTCATGGCCAGGCGCTTGGCTTGGGTAGATCTCGTCATGATAAGTCAGAGGAAAGGGCCAGCTGAGATCAGCTGGGACTTTTTATCCCAGTAAGAGAGACATTCCCAGAACCTGCAGGAGCCACAGAGACAATTTAAACAGGGGCATTGTTTGATCTGCCTCTGCCTGCACTGTGCTCTGGGAGAGGGGTGGAAGGGCTCTTTCTCCATGAGAAAGACCTTGGCTCCCCCAAGTAAATTGAAATCATGAATATAAAGTACCAGGCTCAGCAAATGTGGTCATTTCCCCTCCCCAAAATCATTAGACATCAAACTCGGAGGTGACCAATTGTCTTTGGAAGTAACCCAAAGGGCTTCCAAAGCATCTCCAAACCAACATTACAGATTGAACAGCCATTTGAACTTGGGTGGAGATGGAGTCATTCAGTCTGTGGCTAGTGGCTCATGTGTGCCAGGCCAAGAGCTGAGCTCCTGACCCTGAGCTCCCAGAGGAGGCAGAAAAGGTGAGGCACAGTTCTTATGCAGTGCCCTGTAGAGGGCAGCTCAGATGCCAGGGGAGTGCTGAGCTGGGGCTGCATCCAAGCTCTGCCTTCTCTCAGCTGCGTGATCTGGGGCAAGTTGCTGAACCTCTCCGAGCCTCAGTGTTCTTGTCTGTAAAGTGGAACTGATAACGCCTATCTCACAGGGTTACAGAGAGGATGAGTTCGCATGTGGTAAAGTCACTCACACGGTGCCTGGCCCATAGTAGGAGCTTATTACTTGTTCCTAGGACCCTACCCTGGGGAAGCAGGGTCAGCTGAGACCCGAGTCTCTGCCCAGCAACAGGCCTCCTGAGTGTGAGCCTGCTTAGCTGGCCTGGAGGAGAAAGTCCTCCCTTCCTGCCCTTCCTGGCATCTCTCGTGTGCAGCTCCCTTTGAAGGGACTGACAAAAGGAGGCAATGGCAGAAGAAGCTCTTAGCTGAGGCCTTAGGAAGGCAGCAAAGTGCAGTGGGCTCTAATTCCGCCAGGCCTGTGTTCAAATCCTGCTCAGCCTCATGTGCTCTGAGCAAGACGTGTTTTCTCCAGGCCTCTGTTTTTTCATCTGTGAAACGGAGCTAACAGTTCCCACCTCCTACACTGATGTGTAATGGTACAGACACTTGGAAGGTTCTCAATTACGGGAGTGGTGGGGGGCCTGGTGGGGACAGTGGGGATGTGACGATGGCAATGATGGAATGTGGTGATGGTGGCGATGATAATACGGGAGTCATGATTATTTCTTCCCCTCATTCAGGTACCCCAGGAAGTAGCACAAGGTTGGTGTAGAGAGAAAGATATTCCTTACTTTGAAGTCAGTGCCAAGAATGACATCAATGTGGTGCAAGCCTTTGAGATGCTGGCCGGTCGGGCTCTGACGAGGGTGAGTGGCTGAGGTGGCCCCTGGACTGGGGAGGATCTCAGGAGCTTCCAGAGCAGAACATCTTGGTACGGGCAGGGATACGGGTGGGATGGGATGGCTCACCGTCTCAGCTAATTAGTTATGGAATGGGTTCCACAGCACTCCAGTTCTGGAATCAGAGAATGCCAGAGGTGGAAAGCGACCTTAGAGCATGCCGTCAGCCGTCTGTCAATCCAGCTACCTATCCAAATCCTGTGTGGAGTATCTAAAAACCCCAGTCCTGTATCTCAGCCCTGGAGCTTCTAACTGAGGAAGGGCTTGAGAAGTGATGATCTAGTCCAATCTTCATTGGCGGGAGGGGCCAGGCATTCACCCAAGTGAAATAGCAAATCTGTAGGAGTTGCTGACATCTTCCAATCAAAAAGATGAATAGGGCCGGGTGCGGTGGCTTACGCCTGTAATCCTAGCGCTCTGAAAGGCCGAGACAGGTGGATTGCCTGAGCTCAGGAGTTCGAGACCAGCCTGGGCAACACGGTGAAACCCCATCTCTACTAAAATACAAAAAAAAAATTAGCCAGGCATGGAGGTTGGTGCCTGTAATCCCAGCTACTTGGGAGGTTGAGGCAGGAGAATCACTTGAATCCAGGAGGCAGAGGTCACAGTGAGCTGAGATCGCATCATTGCACTCCAGCCTGGGTGACAGAGCGAGACTCCCTCTCAAAAAAAAAAGATGAATAGTTGTAGACCCCTCAGTATGAAGGTTTGACAAGAATGTGTTGAGTGTGAGGCAGGCACCGTACAGGCCTCGGGACCCTCTGTCTCAAGAGGAAGGCAGATAGGCCCCTGAGAGATTGCAATACAGTGTGGTGTGGTGAGGCAGGACTTGGTGGAGGGCCTAGAGGAGGGGCTCACGGACAGCCCATGCTGCAGGGCAGGGGAGGGAGCGAGAAGGAGGGAGAAGGAAGGAGGTGGGGAAGATCGTGGAAGGCTGCCTGGAAGCAGTGGCATGTCAGTCTGATGTGGAGTTTGGAAGCCTCGGGGTTGGCACAGGGAGGGGCTCAGCTTGTGTCATCATTCTGCCACATCTAATCAAGGTGGGCTTCTTAGGAGAGGGGAGAGGGTCATCGCAGCAATGGTTCTGAATTGAGGAAATGGGCAAATGAGGGTGGGAGACTGGAGGCTTTCCCTAGGTGGAGACATCTGCCACCCTCACGAGATGCCCTCTGCAGCTGCTCTGGAGAGAAGCGCTCCAGGCCCCAGCCAGGGGTTGTCCCAGGCGGAGAGAGGCAGCAGCGACCTCTAGCGGCTGCCCAGGGAGAAGAGCCCAGCTGGACAACCTCAGGCCTCAGAGCCCTGATCTTAGGGTGTCGTGTCCCCCCCACCCCACCACCCCTTCGGGCTATTCTTCTGTTTCCCCTCCAGCCCTCGTCGTCCCGGGAAAGGGAAAGCAGGGAGGCTTCCATCTCTTAGTGCTTGGTCAGGAAGTGTGGCTTTGTCACACGGGCGGTGCAGTCGACTCCTGAAGCGCAGGCGTGCCTGCTCTTGCTGTCCTCCCGGAGTGCTGAGGAATGCTGTGTGACCTTGATGGTGACATTGATCAGTAATCCTCCACAAGCACAGTATGGCGACTGCCACATGCTTGGTCACCAGGAAGCATCTGTCAGCCCACAGCCCACGGCTGTGTGTGGTTACCACCTGTCCCATCTGGGGAAGGAGTGTCCTTTATTCTTCAAATGATGTCCTTCCTACTGCATTGCAGTTAAATTAGGTCATTCCGACTGTGTCACTGTTATGACGTGGTGCTGTTAGTAGACAGTGGCTTGTCTGCTTGTTTTTTTTCTAACACCCTTTCTTGGCAAAAGAATAAATGGGTACAGTCCCATGTCAGTCCCCCATGTTTCTGGGGCGTGCGCCCTGAGCAGAAGTCTGGAAGTCACAGGTGTGGTATCTGTAGCCAGACTGGTCTGGATTTGAACCCGGCGCTGGTTCTCTCAAGTGGACCCCTTGGCAAGACATATGACTATTCTGAGCCTCCATTTGCTCTCTATAAAATGAAAACAATGGCAGGACAAGGTGGCTCACGCTTGTAATCCCAGCACTTTGAGAGGCCGAGGCAGCCAGATTACCTGAGGTCAGGAATTCGAGAACAGAACAGCCTGGCCAACGTGGAGAAACCCCATCTCTACTACAAATACAAAATTTGCCTGGCGTGGTGGTGCATGCCTGTAGTTCCAGCTACTAGGGAGGCTGAGGCAGGAGAATCGCCTGAACTTGGCAGGCGGAGGTTGCAGTGAGCCAAGATGGCATCATTGCACTCCAGCCTGGGCAACAAGAGCGAACCTCCATCTCAAAAAAGAAAAAGAAAATAATTTGAGTCCTTCAACATCCATTGAGTTGTCAGGCTAGAGCTGGAGATACAGCCATCAGTGTACCTGAGGTCAGTAGAGTGAGACATCCACAAATGACTGTCCCAGACTGAGATGAATTCTGTTGGGGGTGTGATTAAGGCAACAAGGTGACTCACTCCCAGGCAGCTGGTGGCTAGGGTGAGTGAGGATGCCTGCTTGGAGAAGTGGCATGCCAGAAAGTTTTGAAGGCAATTCATAGTCTGCAAGTAGAGATGGTAGGCCATCGTGGGTGTAAGCCGGAGGGGAAGAAGGGTAGAGAGAAGGCCAAGGCCAGAGACCCAGGCATAAGTCCATGGGGCTTATAGGGGAAACCTACTGTAGGTCTTCTTCTTCTTTTTTTTTTTTTTTGAGATGGAGTCTTGCTCTGTTGCCAGGCTGGAGTGCAGTGGCACAATCTCAGCTCACTGCAACCTCCACCTCCTGGGTTCGAGCGATTCTTCCACCCCAGTCTCCCAAGTAGCTGGGACCACAGGTGCACGCCACCACGCCCAGCTAATTTTTGGACTTTTAGTAGATATGGTGTTTCACCATGTTGGCCAGGATGGTCTCGATCTCTTGACCTCGTGATCCGCCCACCTCAGCCTCCCAAAGTGCTGGGATTACAGGCATGAGCCACCACGCCCGGCCCTACTGTAGGTCTTGTTGGCAAGAAGAAGAAACCTGGTGTGGAGGAATGTCAGGGCACGGGACATAGTTAGTGATGAAGCCAGCAAGGCCACAGAGGCCTCGTGAACCCCGATCAGGAGTTCCGACGTCATACCACAGGCCCGTGCCTTCCAGGTGGCACTGCCAGGACACCCAGGGCACTCAGGAGCTCACCCAGGACCTTGAAACCCAACAGGGCACGACTTTCTGCAGTGTCTTTGTTACTTAGAAATTTGAAGGAGAAACATTTTCACATAAAAACAAACACATTTAACTGGGGCATAGAACGTAAAATTCACATCAATTCTTAAGATGAAACAAAGTTTACAAATATATATTTTGAGGTCAAAGAAAAGTTTTCAAAGGAGTTTCCTATAAGGAACTTCCCTTCCTTTCCAGGGAGATTATGGGCTCATTTGCTCCAGCCCAGGGCATTTTGAGAGGAAGTTGCAGGAGGTGCTTCTATAATAAGGAGTGAGCCCCCGACCGGGGTGGAAAGAGCTGGGGCGCTGAAGTCGGAAGGATCTGGCCTCATACCCAGCTCTACCTCTCACCGTGTGTCCTCCAGCAAGTCATTTAGCCTCCCTAAGTCACCACTTCCCTAGATTTAAAGCACAAATAATAATATCTTCCCCGTGAGGTTATTGTGAGGGTTGAATACAATATTATTGCAGGCCGGATGCGGTGGCTCACACCTGTAATCCCAGCACTTTGGGAGGCCAAGGTGGGCAGATCACCTGAGGTCGAGAGTTGGAGACCAGCCTGACCAACATGGAGAAACCCTGTCTCTACTAAAAATGCAAAATAAGCCGGGCGTGGTGGCACATGCCTGTAATCCCAGCTACTTGGGAGGCTGAGGCAGGAGAATTGCTTGAACCCAGGAAGTGGATGTTGCCGTGAGCTGAGGTTGTGCCATTGCATTCCAGCCTGGGCAACAAGAGTGAAACTCTGTCTCAAAATATATATGTGTGTGTGTGTGTGTGTGTGTGTGTGTGTGTGTGCGCTATTGTAGTGCAGAGAGGGCATTGCATGAGTTTTCAAATGGAGCTGTGTAATAGGGTTTTCAGCGGGGCAGCTTCGTGCTGCCGAAAGGATGGGCACCATGGGTGGTGATGAAGAGGCTACTGCAATGGCCCAGGTGTGAGAAGATAGAGCCAGCAAGATGGGGGTGGATTAAAGAGACTTTGGAGGTAGAAATATCAGGGGTTGATGATGACCAAATGCAGGGAGAAAGAAAAGGAGCAGTTTCAGTTGGTGGCCAGGTTTCTAGCTTGGCAAATGACGGGACAATGGATTAGTTAGGGATTCCATGAGCCGAGCAAGATGGGGAACAAAGGAGAAAGCGCGGCTTCATGCAAGAAAGGGGTGATGAAGTCCACATGAGCACACTGCGTTCAAGTTCCTTCAGACGCCAGGGGGAAACGTCTGAGTTCTGCAAGTGAGCCTTGTCGTCAAAAGAGCAACGTGCGAGGCACTTGTTCAGAGACAGAGTGGTTGCTCAGTTAACATTCTGAAAGGAAAGAAGGTAGGTAGGTTATTTTAGTAACCAATTTAGCCACATTCAAGGGTTAGGGTGTTTAGTTATTCCAAAATATGACTAAGGATGCCCGAATAATTGAAGAACAGATACCCACCAGCTTTGGGAGATATGGGGTGGTGAGGTTTTGCTCTTAGAAAGTTAGCAATGCTGGCTGGGAATGGTGGTTCACACCTATAACCCCAGCATTTTGGGATTACGTCTGCTGAGGCTGATGGATTGTTTGAGCCCATGAGTTCGAGACCAGCCTGGGCAACATGTTGAAACCCCATCTCTACTAAAAACATAAAAACTAGCCGGGCATGGTGGTGCATGCCTACATTCCCAGCTACTTGGGAGGCTGAGGTGGGAGGATCACCTGAGCCCGGGGAAGTCAGGCCATGGTGAGCCGTGATTGTGCCACTGCATCCAGCTTGGGCCACAGGAGTGAGACCCTGTGAAAGAAAGGAGGAAAGGGGAAGGGAAGGGGAAGGGAAGCGGGGAAGGGGAAGGAGAGGGAAGGAGGAAGAGAAGGGGAAAGTAAGGGGGAAGAGGAAGGGGAGGGGAAATGGAAGGGGAAAGGGAAGGGGAGGGGAAGGGGAGGGCAAGGTCACCAAGGTGGCCAGACTAGGGGGACAGGGACAGAATCCCACAGTCACACCCCCACTGAAATGCTGCAAGCATTGGAATTACTTGTACAGTTAGAAACACAAGATGTCAGGAGGCCTGGGGCCTGGAGAACAGAATGACATGGAAACAGAATGACATGGAAAGGGGAAGGAGAACGGGAAAGGGGAGGAGAAGGAAAAGAGGCGGGGAAGGGGAGGGGAGGGGGAGGGGCCGTTAGCAATCCCATCCCTGCTGGGGCTTGTTAGGCCGGGCTCCAGTGGCATGAGAGATCGCCTAGAGGCCCGGATCTTTTGGGGTTAATTGGAAAAAAAACAGAATTACCACATCCAGTAGAGGGAAGTGGGCTGGCCGCTCCTTAGGATGCAGGACTTAAGGCAAGGCCACCAAGGTGGCCAGACTGGGGTGACAGGGACAGACTCCCACAGTTGCACCCCCAGTGAAATGCTGCGAGCATCAGAATAGCATTGTATGACTTGTACAGTTACATGCAGAAGTTGTCAGGAGGCCTGGGGCCTGGAGATCAGAATGACATGGAAACCTAATTATGGCCTGGAGGTTTTGTGGGAAATCTGAGGAACAAGATGCTGCCAGATTATTGAGTGAAAATGATGTCACGAATGGAAAGAGTCCAGCGGTGACTTGGACCTGGGGAGGGTGTGGATGTTATTAGGGCAACACTGGCATGAAAACCTCAGGCTTTGCCCAGGCAACAAATGAGGACGTTTCTCACACCTACCCCAGACGGCGCTCCCTCTGCTGGTCCCAAGATCCTACCAGGGTGGGGGTGAGAGATGGGGGATCCCCAAGAAACCAACTCTGGGACAAAGGACTGGACTCCAGGCTCAGCACCACAAGCTCTGTGCCATTGGGTAAATTACTGCTGAGTCTGGAGGTGGCAGTGAGTGATGGGTGGAGGCGGATCTTCTCATGTATTTGGGGGACCACCATCATCAGGGTGCAGGAGGCAGGGCCGAACACCACCTCCTGAGCTCCAGGGTCATGAGCACTAAGGGTTTGGGGATATTCTCCAGCTGGGTGTCTGGCCTAAGCCTGGGAGCTGCAGGGGAGATAAAATCAGAGAGGAGGAGGCAGCACCCCTGTCCCTGGAAGTTGCCCCCTGAGAAGGACGCTTGAGATGGACTGCCGGAGACAGTTTTATGTGACACCCAGGAGGCTCCACCCCTGCTCAGGTCCATGCCAATGTAACACAAACCCCTTACATATAGAGTGAATGCTCTTCACTCACTCTAAGGCCCACAGTCCTGGGTGAGGGAGGAACATGAACGCGATTGAGCTCAAGGACTAGCGGAGGCCAGAGCAGCGTGAAGAGATGGGATCCCTTGAAGAAGAAACCTTTCAGCCTGAGGAACCCATCTGCTTAAAGAAGGGCCCCCTCCCCGCTGACCACCCCAACCCCTGAACTGGTGGGGGAAGGCTCTTGGTGACAAGTGGAGCCAGCTGGGAGGGCAGAGGCTTGGCAGACTGAGAAGGGGCTTCCTCTGGACCCTTGCTGGAACAAGAGAGGCTGGAGAAGCAAAGGGGCCCAGGAGAAACATGGAGTCCATTGTAGGGAGGGCTCCCTGGACGCTGCCAAGACAGAGGACCCACTGGCTTTTCCAGGCATGAGCAGGGGAGGCTGGGAGGTGAATAGGATGAGGAGGAGGTTGGGGGTATTGGGATGCTTGCGGGAAGAGGTCTCCAGGAGAAATGAGTGGCCCCCACCTCTCCGCCTGAGCCCAAATGACACTTCAGCTGTCCCCTCTGGAGAATGGAAAGTGACAGGACTTGGCTGGAGGTCAGGAGACCTGGGACGCTAATTCAGACACTGACCTGCTCTGGGCTCCTGGGAAGAGGCTGGAGGGGAGATGCAGGGAAGAAGAAGGCTGGGGAACACCAGTGGCTTCCCTGTCTGGGCCTCAGTTTCCCAGAAGTACAATGGGGAGGAAACCAGCACCTGGGCTCTGAGGGCCACTAAGAAAGGAAGGGCGGGCAGTGCTCTCTGCATCTCAGGACATGAATGCTGGCCTCTCCTTCCTTCCCCAGTACCAGAGCATCTTAGAGAATCACCTCACAGAATCCATCAAGCTCTCGCCAGACCCGTCAAGGAGCAGATGCTGCTGACCTCAGGACGCCTGCTCTGGGCGCCCAGAAACAGAGCCCACCCCGGGCCTGATCACCCCAGGCTTGAGGACAGATGACCATCCCCCTCCAGCCCCACTGCCTGCCCAAGCACAGCACAGGGGACCTAAGCTCCGTAGCAGTGCCCTTGACCCCGGTGCTAGGCCCAGAGTCAGAGGGCAGCCCCTGCCTCAGGCTGAGGACAGTGAGAGCATCTGGATGAAGCTCAGAACGTCACAGCCGAACCCCGGCCCTGGGGAAGTCGTGGTTTCCACAGCGGCTCCAGCTTTCCCGCCGCCTGTCCTCCCCCCATGCACTCCCACTCTGGAATGCACAGCTCCGAGACCGACTGGCCACTGAGTGGAGTCTGGTTACATCCTATGGACAGACCTTCCTCACCCTCTCCAACCTCACACCCCCTCCACTGCAAACAGAGCTCTGGACGGCGGCACAGCTCAGCCTCCCTCAACCAGCAGACTAAGGAGTAAACTGCTGGACCCCATGTGCCGGGCCCGTCTCAGCTCCTCACAGGAGCTCACGTGCCTGAGACCCCCTCTGCTCCCTCCAAGGTAGAGCACTGATGGAGCACAGGAGAAGCCACGAGGGACCCTGGCTCATTCCTCCTTGCTGGGTGCTCAGGCAACTCACATACACCTCTGAGTCTCCATGTGTTCATCTGTCCTGTGGGGGTGCTATGTGCCTTCCCCGTATCACAGTGTGGTTTTGAGGACCAGAAGCTTTGCTTAAATCTAGTTGCTGTTGTCAATATGCATTTATTTATTTCTTCCACAAGTATTTTTTCGTATCTACTATGTACAATGCATTGAGGTCCAGTGACAGCCAAAACAGACAGGGACCCTGCTCTCCTAGAGCCGACATCTGGTGAGGGAGAAAGGAAATGGACGCAGACTCTAGACAGATATTTCCAAATAGCAGGTAAGTGTTAAGAACAAAAGGAAAACAGGGCAATGAGCTAGAGTGACAGAGGCTGAGATGAGTTACTATTTTAGACGAAGTGGTCCAGGAGGGCTTCCCTGAAGAGGTGGCATTTGGTCTGAGGGCTAGAGCATGAGAAGGCAGCTGCCACCTGAGAGCTGGAGAAAGAACATTCCAGGGAGAGGGAGCGTCAAGGCCCAAGGCCCTGAGGCAAGAACAAACTTTCCATTTTCCAGGAACAGTGAAAGGACGTCCATTGACCTAAGACGATGCTGCTGTCCCAGAGACAAAGCAAAGGGGGGTCCTAGCTCCCTTGGGCGGCTCCTTGATGCTCTGCGGTCTGACCACCAGAGGGCAGCAGTGCTCCTTCTCGTCCTGGCTGAGCAGCCTGGATGCTCACGAACACTTGTGAGCTGGTGTTTTTGTCCTTCAAATGCTCAAAGCTTGTTCACGGGCTTGGGGCATGTTCAGCCCTTTGGGATTTGTGAGACAAAGAATTCCAATTCCTTAAGCCTAGTAAGAAATGAGCAAAAATTTCCACATACATGACTCAGGCAAGAAATACTGGAATGAGGTGCGAGAGAGCTCATGAAGTCTCCATCCCTGCAGATTCTAAGGCTGTAATCTTTTTCTTCTGGCTCCAGGCAGCACAGACAGGGCCCATCCTGGAGAGGGTGGACAAGATGTCCTCTCGGGGTCTTCAATGACCAAGTCCATGCCCACCACAGAATCTTACTGTCTACCCAGAAATATCCTTCCCTGAGTTCCAAGCAGAGCTGGGAATGTTTGCCTGTGACTGTCATGTGATTTGGAAGATATACCTAGGGGTCAGGGGGAGACCTGCAGGGGGGTTTGGGAGCCAATTCTCCCCCCACCTGGCTCTGGAGTGTGAACTGGCTGATTCTGGACGCCAGCATGGAGCCAGCTCGGGAATGGGGGGCGGGGTGCGGGCGGCCTAGAGCACAGCTCTATCTGTGGCCTTCAAGCTCCCAGGGAAAAATGATGTGCCCCATGGGAACGGCACTTTGCACATCACACAGGCTGTCCTGGGAGTCAGGCAGAATGGACTGTCACGTGCGGTGTGTACACCGCAGCTTGTGCACTGCAGTGACATGTGGAGCATTTCTAAAGGTGCACAACAAATAAGACGTGGTCGGTCGTCTTTGCTTTTTTATGCTACTTAGATTTTATATTTTTAAAAATAATCTACACGGTTTGACATGAAAAAGACGCTAAAGGGCAGACACCTAAAAGTGAACTGGGACTGGCTACGTAATTTACAGGGCCCAGCACGAAGTGGGAAAGCTGTTCAGACATTCTTAAGGGTTTCCAGACAGCAGCAACAGAGCCTTCGGTCAAGGATGGGCCCTGCCGAGGGCAGGTCACTCATTTATGAAATCAGTCCTTAGCAAACAATGAGTTCAGACACTCTGCAGCTAGAATGGAAAAGATTCTGAGTCTGCAGGAGCCAGAGCCATGCTGAGATCCAATGCGAGGCCCAAACCGCACATTTTTCACCTTCTTCAGTCAGGAGCCAGGACGGGATGTTCCAAACGCAGGGCGGGGGTGCAGAGACTGAGGACCCACAGCATCCATCCTGTCACAGCTAGGGGGCACCTTGGCCCATCCCCAAGGCAGAGGGAACTGAGTCAACAGCCAGGGCCACATAGAGGCCCTCCCTGTGCACCACCCCCCACCCTACTCCTACGCTGCTCCCGAGTCTGGGACTGGCCCTCAGTGCCCACCCCAGCAGGTGCAGGGATTGGCAGAGGGAGGCAGCATCCGGGGGCTGTGACTTCCAGCTGGGACAAGTGGCACCCACTGGAGCCTGGATGGGGGTGTACAGGTAGCACTTCTGGGGCCCTTCATCACCATCCCTGTAAAGAAGAGGGCCAGGATGCATAAGACCACCCAGTGCCCAGCACAGCACCACTGCAAAGCACAGCTCCAGGAGACCACAGAACAGCAGAGGGAACCCAGGCCAGGCCTCTGGGTGGCACATGCCCTTGGGGCTTGGGAAAAAACAAAACCAAATCTTATCACCAGATAAAACTGGGCTGGGCCAGGGGGGTGCCAGACCTCCCACGGGGATTTGGGGAAATGCTGACTGTTCCTGCCACTTGCTCCCACTCAACAGAGGTCCCCAACCCTCACTGCACGTTTGATGGCCTGCCCTGTTCACCAGCCACAGCCAATGCCTCAAGCAGGTCCTTGGAAGGTCAGGCACCAGGCGGCACCCACGGCGTGGGAGTCCTGGGACCTCACAGTCCAGTGGGGGCCGCAGAACAGCCACATGGGCAGTGACACCGGACTGACTGAGAGGTGCATGGCAGGCCTAGCATGACGGTGGGCTGTGCGCACTCCTGGAGGCTCCCTAAGGTGCAGTGAGGACTGGCCAGGCTAGGCAGGAAGTTGAGCTCCTGCAGAGGGCAATGGCCTGTACCAAGACTGTGTACATGTCTGGGAGGGGGGTATGTGGGGTGTGTATGTGTGTGTATGTGGTGTGGTGTGTATGTAGTATGTGTGTGTGTGGTGTGTGTATGGTGTGCGGTGTGTGTGATATATGTGTTCTGTTTGTATAGTATGCTGTGTGTTTGTGGTGTGTGGTGTGTGTGTATGATGTGTATTTGTATGTGGTGTGGTATGGGTGGGATCTGTGCATGAGTGGATGGGTGGATGGGTGTAGGTGGGTGTGCTGTGTGTGTCTGTATGTTTGGTGTATGTGGTTTTATGTGTGTGTTGTGTGTGGTGTGTAGGTATATGCATGTGTGGTGTGTGTGGTGTGCTGTGTGTATGTATGTGGTGTGGTGTGTATGTGCATGGGAGTAGTATGTGGTGTGTGCATGTGTAGTATGTGTAGTATGTGTGATGTAATGTGTGTGCATGTATTTGCTTTGTGTGTGGTGTAATGTGTGTGTATGTGGTGTGCAGTGTGAATGTGTACGTGTGTGCACGTGTGTGGACATGTATATGGTATGTATTGTGTGTATGTGTGGTGTGGTGTGTGTTGTGTGTCATATGTGTGGTGTAATATGTGTGTGTGTATGTGGTGTGTGGTGTGGCATGTGTTGTGTGCATGTGTGGTGTGTTGGGGGCTGTGTGGGGTGTGTGGTATGTGTCATGTAGTGCATGTATGTGGGGTGCAGCGTGGTATGTGGTGTGTGCATGTGGGGTGTGTTGTGTGTGGTGTAATGTGTGTGTATGTGGTGTGGGTATGTGTGTGTGCATGTGTGTGGCGTGTGGTGTGTGCATATGTGGTGTGTGTATGTGTGGTGTGCGTGGTGTGTGTGTATGATGTGTGATGTACATGATGTCTGTGTTGTGTGTGAATGGTATGTTGTGTTTGTGGTGTGAGGGGTGTGTGTGTATGTGTGGTGTGATGTGTGTGTGTGGTGTGGTATGTGGTGTGTGCAGGTGTGTGTGTATGTATGTGGTGTAGTATGTGTGTGGTGTGTAGTGTGATGGGTGTTGTGTGTGTGTGTGGTGTGTGTGTGGTGTGTGGTGTAGCATGTGGTGTCTGCATGTGTACTGTGTGTGTGGCATAGTGTGTGTGTGGCGTGTGAGGGGGGATGTGTGTATATGTGCTGTAATATGTATGTGGTGTGTGGTGTGGTATGTAGTGTGTGCCTGTGGTCTGTGTGTTGTGTGTGTAGTGTCGTGTGTATGTGGTGTGCAGTGTAAGGAGTGTGTGTGCATGGTGTGGTGTGATGTGTGTGTGTGGTTTGTGGTGTGGTATGTGATGTATGCATGTGTGTGTGTGTGTATGTGTGTGTGGTGTGCAATGTGGTATGTGGTGTGTTGTGTGTGTGGTGTAGTGTGTGTATGTGGTGTGCAGTGTGAGGGGTGTGTGTATTCATGGTGCGGTGTGATGTGTGTGTGTGATATGTGGTGTGGTATGTACATGTGTGTGTGGTGTGCGATGTGGTATGTGGTGTGTGCATGTGGTGTGTGTTGTGTGTGTGGCATAATATGTGTGTATGTGGTGTGTGGTGTGAGGGGTATGTGTATGCATGGTGTAGTGTGTATGCTTGGTGTGGTGTGGTATGTACGTGTGTGTGGTGTGTGGTGTGGTATGTGGCTTGTGCATGTGTGTGGTGTGCAGTGTGGTATGTGTTGTGTGCATGTGGTGTGTGTGTGTGACGGGGAGGGGAGTGGGCTGACAAGGCAGGAAGGCAGAGTCCCTGCTGGGGTATGGACACCGTGACTCAGCATGAGGTGGGGGCAACACGGGAGCAGATGAAGAGACGGGTCTGGGAGTGTGGCACAGCACCACTGCCCTGAGCCTTACTTGTATCAGAGAGTCCCAGAGCAGCCCAGGGCGGGGTCACTTGCCTCCTTTTAGATGAGAGGACTGAGGCTTCCTCTCCCTCCCGCTCAAATCCAACCAATTCCTGCCAACACCACCCTCATTCTCTCTCACTCCACGCATTTCCTCCAAGTAGCTTTCTTTGACCCCCAGACCGGGTTAGGGGCCCTGCCATGTGCCCACCCCCCTCCATCACAGTGCCAGAGCATCAACTCTGCTAGGACAGAAGTGCCTCAGGGCAGGGATTTTCATGGGTTTTATTTTCCCTCATCTCCCCTCTGCCCAGAGCAATACTTAACAAGCAGTTGGTACTTCATATTTTTGGAATGAATAACACCTGCAATATTTCATCATAATTGCTTGTCTATTTGCTCTTAGGCTGTAGTCCCCTTGAAGGCAGGACCTGTTTTGAGTCATCATTTTGACACCAGCACCCAGCAAAGAGATTGGTGCACAGTAGGTAAGAAATATTAGTGGAATACAGTAGAATATTAACACAGCTATTTAAAAAGAATAAAATACAAAAATTAGCCAGGCATGGTGGCGGGCACCTGTAATCCCAGCTACCCGGGAGGCTGAGGCAGGAGAATCACTTGAACCTGGGAGGCAGAGGTTGCAGTGAGCTGAGATCGTGCCACTGCATTCCAGCCTGGGCAACAGAGTGAGACTCTGTATCCAAAAAAAAGAATAATGAAATGTTTATTATTATGATACGGACTAGACATCCAAGATACCTCTTTATGAGAAAAGGCAACGGCAGACTCATGTGAATAGTGTGCTATCTCTCCTATAATAGGAGACTTGAATAAGACTGTATATTCATATTTGCCTGTACATTAAAAAACTTGGCCAGGTGCCGTGGCTCATGCCTGTAATCCCGGCATTTTGGGAGGCCAAGGCCGGTGGATCACTTGGGCCCAAGAGTTTGAGACCAGCCTGGGCAACATGGCAAAACCTCACATCTACAAAAAACAAAACAAAACAAAAAACATAAAAAAGTAGCCAGGCCTGGTGGTGCGCACCTGTAGCCCCAGCTACTCAGGAGGTTGAAGCCGGAGGATGACTTGAGCCCAGGAATTCCAAGCTGCAGTGATCTATGATTGCACAGCTGCATTCCAGCCTGCGCAACACAGTGAGATGCTGGCAGAAATAACACACATGCACACACACACACACACACTCACACACGACCCTATTCTAGAAGGATATATAATAAAAGTGATGACCTTCAATAAGAGGGACCAGGCTTTTGGGGGTGACTTGTGGGAGCAAGACTTTTCCTCATAGAGTTTTAAACTTTGAACTTCCAGCTCTTTGAGTGTATTACCCAATCAAAAATGTAAAGGAAGGACATAAGTGTGAGTAGAAGGCAAGGGAGAGAGAAGGAGGAAGAGCAAGCAGGGAGGGGGCGGACCCCAGCCAGGATCGAGCTGCCTCCAGTCCGTCACACTACATGGCCTTGAATCCAAGGCTGACAAATTTAGATTCTGCTGCAAGAGAAGGACACGCATTAAAAATCCCACAAGCTCACATGCTCTGGCAAAGATGCCAAGTCTCACAGGTGGGGTGAGATGACTACGATTGTTCTTGGTTCTCCTGTGTCAGTGAGAAGGCCAGTTTTCTCCTGGGACGTTGGTCAATAACTTCAAGTGTTTCTAACCTCAAAGGCTCAGCTCTGGAGATAAACTATCAAGTCGGTGCACTGCTCCATGAATTACCATATAAATGACTATTCTTAGGGTAGATTGTTCTCAAGGTTGATCTCAAGGTTTGCTGGGTAGTCAACACTTTGGAGCCCCGTTTCCTAAGCTCAACAGTGGCCCCTCAGAAGACCCTCCTCCAGCTTACAAGCTACAGAGAAAATGGTGCAACTACTTTAGAGCTGTATTGAGTAAAAACACACCACAAACAAGCCCTGCAGCCTGCAGGTCACCCCTGCACTTACGTAACCATGTCAGGTGCATCAGAAGACATGATAAAGAATTTTCTTTGTAGCATTGTTTGTAATAGCAAAACAAAACAAAAAACCACAACCGAAAATGACCCAGACGTCCTTCTACAGGAAATTGGAGACGTAAAATGTGGTACAGTGTATTCAGACAATGGAATTTCACAGCAGTGGAAATGAATAAACGGAAGCCACAATCAACTGGGTGAATCTCAGAAGCCTGTGGAAGATGCAAAGCAAGCTGCAAAAGACATCGCAAAACACTTATATCAAGTTGAAAACCAAACAAAACAGAAGGGCTGTCTTCACACGTTTATCAGAAACAAGTGGTTAAAACAACCAAAAACATAGCAAGCGAAGGATGAATCTGGGATTGAGAGAGTGGTTACCGTAGAGTGGGGGTGGTGGGGAAACGGGGGCGGCGGGGGGGTGCCGTAGGGGTGAGGCACACACCGTGACAGGCCTTCTTGGAAACGGTTTATTCCTTGATCACTGGCAGTCATTTTATTATCGTACCTTCTATCTTAGTTGTGTGTTAGCGCACATATTCTTTTTCATGACTCAAATACTCCAGCATAAAGATCTAACGCATAGCCTGAGCCGTGGGGTCAGGCAGGCCTGGCTGTGAATATTGACTTTTCATAGCCGAGTGAACTTGGGCATGTCACTTAGCCTCTGAGTCTCTCTCATCTCACCAGGATGGTCATGCTTCCCTAGAAGCGCTCTACTGACATATGAAACGTGCCTGGCACATGGTAGATACTCAATGCATTTGTTTTTTTTTTTTTGAGACAGAGTTTTGCTCTTGTTGCCCAGGCTGGAGTGCAATGGTGCTACCTCTGCTCACCCCTGCAACCTCTGCCTCCTGGGTTCAAGCGATTCTCCTGCCTCAGCCTCCCGAGTAGATGGGATTACAGGCATGTGCCACCATGCCCGGCTAATTTTGTATTTTTAGTAGAGACAGGATTTTTCCATGTTGGTCAGGCTGGACTCGAACTCCCAACTCAGGTGATCCGCCCACCTCGGCCTCCCAATGTGCTGGGATTACAGGCATGAGCCACTGCGCTCAGCTACATTTTTTACAATCTATTTGTGAATTCAAGCATTGGATTCTGGGATTCCCCGTTGTAGGCTAAGGACACAGCAAAGGAGAGATGAATGAATGAATGAGCGAGCAAAAGAAAATTCAAAAATTCTTTTTCTACCTCCACATCTCCTCCTCTGAATGCCCTCTGGAACTCAAGTCATCTGTTTAGCATTGGGGTCACTTAATAAAATTTTAAATCCAATTCTTACACCTACTTAAGAGTCTCTGGAAGCAGATAGCGGACAGCTTAGCCCCACAAAGATTCTGCCTCCACCCTCCAAACTGGACAAAAGATCCCTTCGAGAGGAACTCACCATGTCTTCCCTGCCCCCACAGCACCTGGCACGTTCTGGGCCCACCAGCTGCTCCTCATAAAGGCAGCTCTCATTAGAAGGAGAGCCCATCCGTTGGAGGTATCTCCCCAGACATTTACAGGCTTGGGTCAGTCCCTCTTGAATCCATAAGAGTTTTCCCTGACCTTAAAGTCTCTCAGCAACTTTGGTCGTATTTAGGACAGCCCATGATTAGAGGAAATTAAATGGATTCTTTTAGGGCTTCTGAGAATCTCTGCTAGACTCTGATTTTTTTCCCCCTTTGGCTTCTTTGTTTTCTTTCAGGCTGGATCTGGGGGAGGAAATTACCTGCAGAATCATGGATAGAGAAGTGTATTCGAAGTCAGACAATAAAACCTCTGTTTGACCTTGAGCCAGACCCATCATTTCCAGCTTCATTCAGCTTTCTCCTCTGTAAAACGGCAATAGTAATGATTTATTGCTTACTTCACAAGGATGCTGAAAAGATAAAATGAAGCCATGAATATGTTGGTGATTTTAAAACTATAAAGTTCTTTAAAACCTGGTACAAAGGAAGAATACTGGATTTAGAGTCAAGACATCTAGTGTTGTTTTTTTTTAAGTGTTGAGGCATATTATGTGCCAGGCATGTTCTGAGAACTTTATGAATGTTAACTCATGGTAGTTGTCACAATAATCTTGTGAACTAGGTGTTATATTATCATTCTCATTAGGCAGATGAGGAAAGTGGGGCGCAGAGAACTTAAGTAACTTGTCCAAGTTGCACAGCTAGTGTGCGGCAAAGCTGAGATCCAAACTCAAACAGCCCGGCTCCAGAAACTGGTCCCCTTAACTAGCTTTTCTCCCTCCTGCTTGAGGAGTTTGAGCCTAGCTCTGCCACTCGCTCATTCTTCTGTCTTTCATTCCTTCATTCCACATACACTTACTGAGTGCTTACTATGTGCCAGTTCTAGGGGATGGGCTTGGAGCAATGAATAAAACAGGCTGTCACAGAGCTTGCATTCCAGCAACCACGCAAGGTGTCCAGAGGAGTCAGTGCTGTGGAAGATGGATGAAGCAGAGCGAGGGCTAGAGTGCGACCTTGGGCCCATGGTGTCTTCTCTTTGAAACTCTGCTCTCCTGTTATACAGTGCAGATACTGAGGCCTGCCCTGCCTCCTTTAAAGCTTTAGGGGACAATCAAATGAACTATAGTGCTGTGTATAGGATATACACCGTAAAACGCTATTCTTGTGAAGAGGTTGTACATTCATCGCTCTTGCCTCTTTGTTCCTATGGTGCTTTGTTCATACCTCTAAGCTACAGTCAACCTTGTTTCATACTTGGCCATGCAGGTCTCTGTGTCATCTAAGAAACAGAATCTTTGAGGGCAGGACCAGATCCTGGTACAGGGTAAGTGGGAAACAAAGGTATCATTATTAATATTAATAATCACAATTTAATGAGCCCCTATTTGTGCCAGATACTACCAGACATTTATATACGATGCTGAAATTAACCTTCAGTGTAGAAGTTATTATCATCCTGGTCCCAGGGGAGACATGGAGGCTCAGAGGGCTGAGAAATCTGCCCATGGCCGTTCAGCAGTGAGTGACAAAACCACAATCAGTATTGGCTCCAAAATCCATCATCTGTCACCAACCCCCTACTCATCCACACTTGTCCAGTCAACAAATCTGACTTGAGCACTTACTATGCTCTTGGTGCTTTGCCAAGTACTGGAGACACAGAGATGGAGAAAGCAGGTGAGGTCTCTGTCCATGCTAAAAACAGAACAAACAAGTTACCATGTAAATAAGATGGGCATGGGTCTGATCCACAGGGAGGACTTACCCAGGCTGGGAGGTGGAGGAAGGCCTGTCTGAGGAAGGGACATCAGAGCTGAGCCCTGAGCAGCGACAAGGAGCTGGTAGACCTGGGAGGAAGGGCTGAGGTGTGAATGAGCTGGGAAAGGTCTCCAAGCAGGAGGCAGCCTTTTCCCCTGGAGAGTCCCAAGAAAGGGAGACAGAGGTAAGAGGCACAGTGAGGGGAAGATGCGTCCACACCATACGGGCCCTCACAGACCTGGACAGGCATGGAGGCAGCCACCAAAGCTTTCCAGGTAGTACAGTGATGTCATCTGAGGTCTAATTTAGAACGATTACGAATTGCTGAAATAACATTAGAGTCTGCTAATAATATTAAAACAATGTTTTCCAAAAAGCTTGTTTAGGAGACTAGAGGAGAAGAGTGAAAAAGAAGCAGCCAGAGGAGGTAGAAGGAGACTGGGAGCAGAGAAAGGTATTCAGCCAGCAAATGACTCTTACAGGGGCTTCCCCTCAGCTTAGCTTCAGCAGAATCCAGTCTCCTTTACCTTATACACAATCACAATTGGCTGTAAATGGAAATCACTAAATAGATTTCCAGACTTCTGCTATGAGAAGGATCAGATTTCTTCTCCCTTCTCTTCCCACACCAAGGAAAGAGAAGGCCCATAAGCTGAAAGAAGAGGGGCCCTTCATGACTGCTCGGGGCGGGTGTCTGTTGAGAGGCTCGGAGGATGCTTCTTAAGACAGTGTCTTGTCCTCAGAAGCAAGGCTTTTGATTTCCAGGTGCAGGTCGGTCTTTGCCAAAATGTGGCCAAGGAGTCAGGCTTTCTGGGTGGCTTTGGCTGCCGTATGAGAAATGAACAGATAAACCAGCCTCATCCTTACTCCGCTCCCACACATCTGTGAGTAGAAATCAGAGCCCACAGGGTGGGCTTAAGGATCCTCCCAGACCTCAGGATCCTTGGGGCATCCTGGGTGGAATGGTGGAGGAGGGAGGTGGCACTGCTGGGCCAGGCAGAGACCTCAGGTGTCTACACTCGGATGTCTACACTGCCCATCTTCTCTTCCCCACCCCCTGCACCCTGCTGCTACCCAGTCCTCTTCTCCCTCCTGGAGAGGAGGCAGATCTGTGTCTCAGGAAGCTGACAAGAAGCAAAAGAAAGAAAACTCAAAGAAAGAAGAACTTTTAGGAAACAAAAAGATTGAATTAAAAGATGTCTGAAAAACTGAATAATTCTACCCATGCAAATTATATGAAATTATGTAAATTTATGTAAATAAGTCCCATTTCTCCCTTTTCTTTCCAAACCCAACATTCTGCACCCCTGGAGGTGTCTGGAAGTGAGGGGATCCTGACAGAGCTCCTTGTGCTAACACAAAGCTTAAGAGTTGAGTTTTCCAATCTCTCCCATTCCTGGGATTGCAGATTCCTCCCTTGGGCTCTGCTTCACTCCACTCTGACCACAAGAAAACCTTTCCCAACAGCCTCCCACCCCTCATGACTCCCTTGTGCTGGTGACTGGACAGGACATGTAAGTAGCATATTTAGAGATGATGGGGCAGATTTGAAGGAGGGAGGAGCCGAAAATAGACTTCATGCAAATACAATCTCTCTATGCTAATGATATGCAAATATAACCAGTTTCCCTCTCCTTGGCCCCCTGGAGCCAAGAAATGACTTGTCTGTGTGCAGTGGACCAAAAAGAGGCCAGGAGAGAAAGCCAGAGGGAGGGAGAGGGGAGAAAGGGCTGAGAGTCCTGGCTGACCCCTACCCCCATCCCCACCCCCACACACAAGTGACCCCCAGTGAAGGAACAGCTGACAAGGCAGTCCAGGCCTGGAGAGAGCTGTGACCCAGGCATGGGGCTTGGGGTGTGTGGGGGTATGGGGAGAGTGGCCTGTGCTCCAAGCTTTCAGGACAGGTGCTGTCCCCCTTCACCCGCCCTGCGGTGGGGAGTGCCTCTCACCACCTCCCTCCACCTGTGTAGAGATTGTCCCCCTGGCGCTATTATCTCCTGCAGTTGCTTGTAAATGACAACACCCCCAGTGGCTGGCCCGCCCAGCACTTGAACCTCTTCTGGCTGGGCTGCTTGCCGGAGGATTAGCTCCTCTTTGGAGAACCCACAATAGCCCTCCACATCCTTTGTGCTTCTGTTTGCAGCAAATATTGAAGCTCTCTCCTGAAACCCATTATAGGCCGCTGGGACAAAGGCTTTCCGCCGGTCTCCAGGACAGAGCCGATACCAAGATGTTCCTCGCTACTGTACCTGCCGCCTCACCTGCTGCTTCTTCTCTGGTTACCCCCGGAAGGAGATCATCCACATTCAGATGAGGCATCTCTGTGCCAAGACAGTGGGCAGAGCAGATGCCATGGTGCCCACACCAGGGTTTGGCCCTTGGAGGGGATGCGCTCATTGCTCATTGGGTGTGCGGGGGTCACAAGTAGTTGGTAGATGCAAAGATCCAGGGCGAGGGAGCCTGGGCTGGAGCTGAGCAGGCAGGAGCAGGTGTGCTGAGCTCTCCTGCCATCAGGGTTTCACAAAAGCTGTTTGCTCTGCTCTGAACATCCCTCCCTCCCACTCCCTGCATAATTTTCGGGGACCAGTTGTATTCATCTTTCAGTTCTCAGCCTAGACTTCACCTCATCACCTCCTCCAGGAAGCCAGCCTTGCCTCCCAAACTCAGGTGTCCCTCCTCAGCACTCACATCTGGTATTTTAACGGCCTGCTCACTTTCTGCTTTCCTCATCCCAGCCTTTGAGCTCCCAAGGCATTTCTGTGCCGAAAACATCAGACACAACTCGTCAACATGGCAGATAAATATGACTGAATAAATGAATGAATGAATGAATTCAGCAGGTATGGGCTGTGCCTCATCCTGGAGTCCTTAGAATTCTGACTCACGGGGTGTTGGGTCATGAAGGGCCCTGGGAGAAGGGCCAAGAATCTTTCATGGCCTTCCATATGGACACTCAGTTTGGTGACGGGCAGGCTGGGCTGAAAGTTCGCCAACTCACATGCCGCTCCCTGTGAGTCTCTGAACGAGCTCAGGCCTCAGTCCCCTCATCTGGCAAATAGGAAGAATGGCATTGGAAAGATGGAGCGGGAGAATGTGCTGAAAACAGCAAAGGGGTTGTGTGGAGCTGAGGTGCGTGCGCGTGGTTGCCTGGAGGGAATGTTACAGACCTCGGTTTGGGGCGAGAGAAGAAAGAGGCGTTTTCCGGCAGGTGTGTTGCTGCAGCAGGCAACCAGTGGCCACTCTGTAGCAGGCTCTGGGCGGGAGGGGACACGGGGTCCTGTTTCCAGGCCTGAGGGAGGAGGAGGCATCTCTGGGGATGGGATCTTCCAGCGGCAACCCTGAGGCCTGAGAGCCACTGGTCACTCTCCCCTGCCTGCCCTTCCTCTCTCCTAGTAACTGCAGGGACTAAGACAGGCCGGGAGCCAGCTCCAACCCCACTGCTGGCCAAGTTGCTCATTTCCCTCACCTCAGTTTCCTCTTCTGTAAAGTAGAAATAACAACAGTGCTACTGCATTGGGCTGCTAAGAAGATTAAATGAGATCAACTATGTAAACTACTCAGTGCCGCTCCCAGCATATAACACATGCTCAATAAACACAGTCCGTCGTTCCTAAGTGCCCCTTTACTCACCCTGCCTTGGTTCCTGGAACCACAGAAATCACCCTCCTATTTTACAGAGGGAGAATCCAGAGAGGTTCTGGAACTTACCAGAGGTCACCAGTGACTCAGGAATGGGAGTCAGATACAGACCTGGGGTGCCTGGGGTTCTACTCCCATCTCCCTTTAGTTTGGGGCTTGAATCATTCTCTCATTGCTCCATAGGTACAAACCCAGGCCACCCTCAGAGGCAGCAACAGAGGCTTCTCCTGCGCTCCTCTTTCACCCTTGGAAATGCTAGGCTATAGAAACCCTCAAAAAATAAATAGCGGGACGACTGATAACTGAGAGGCAGACGGCAAAGCAGAAACAATTCCCTGACCCCACCGGGCTCCCAGAGAGGAACCTGAACCAAGCTGAGGACTCCAGTGATGAAAGAGGCATCTGAGAGCCAGACATCCAGCTGGGAAAAGCGGGGCCGAGGCGGCTCCAACAGCCATGGGTGGAGGAGGGTTCCTCACAGGTCTGGCAAGCCAGGCAGGGGCACCCGCTCTGAAATGGAGCTTTCCCCAGCTGGGCGTCAGAGCTCGGGTGGCAGCCTGGGCTGCTCGGTGTGGCTTTCTCACAGGACTTTTAGTCACATAGGAGGCTGCTGTGGAAAGGAGGTGACATGCTTGAGAGCTGGCAGCAGTCAGCCTTCTAGATATGTCCCTGCATAAAGTGAGGGGCAGTTGGCACGGGATGGGGGCACTCACAGGAAGGGGAGTGATGGTACACAAGGGCATCCAGCCTGCCAGGCACCGCATCCCCCTCCCTCCCGGGATCCCTGGCACAGCCTCACCCCACCTCCCAATTCCCCTTGGGGATCCAAGCCATGCCAGGCCGTTTGGGCAAGAACCACACCTGTGCATGCCATCCAGGTATCTGACTATAGACAGGGACAAGGAGAAGGCTTTCCAGACAGACTGGATATTCTCCCTGACCTTTGGTTCATTGGGAGGAATCCTGTGTCCCTTGCTCATGGCTCTCTTCCCTGTACTGAGCAAGTGTCAGGCACACAGTAGACAATAAAATACCTTTGAGGAGCAACAGAATGAACTGTCCTCAAAAAACGCCGGGCTGGAAACGCCGGCTGGAAGCGTCCACAGCTCCCTCCTGGACTCGTGTCAGTATCTCACAGGTCCCTTCCTCCCCCTCCCCGCCGCCCCGAGTACTTTCAGATGTCATTTGCTCTCCAGTTACTTGGTCAAGAGTCTAATAAATAAGCCTCTCCCAGTTCTTGGATGGTGATAAGGTGCCTCCTCAGCCTTCTTTGGAATAAGTAATCCTAAAAATATCTTCCATCACTTCCTTGGCTCTCGCCTTGGCCCATCTCCAAGCCTTTCCTCAGATTTCCTCTTTGGACCTGAACCTGCGCATTCCTGGTTGGCTCTGCTGGAGGGAGAGTGTGAAGAAGTCTATGGTGGGGGTGGCATGGGAGTGGCAGACCAGGAGGTGAGAACGCAATTTTCTGCTTCAGGGGCATCCAGCCAGGGGAATGCCTTCCTGTCTGTGTTTCTGAAACTCTGCTCATTCAACCAGTCTTATCTTATCGCCACCAACCCACACTCCCTCCTGGCATCCTGGGAGAGCAGTCCCTCCCCAGCAGGGGACGGTGAGATGATCTCATATGGTGGCTCTAGGCTTTACTGTTCCTAAGAACTCCTGGGGGAGCTTGTTACAATGTGGATTCCTGGGCTCCATTCCCCAGAATTCTGATTGTAGAGACCTGGAATGAGGTCCAGACAGCTCATTATTCACAAACTCCCCAGAGGAGGCTGACAGTCCAGGAACACTGCTCCTGGACCACCTTCCCAAAAGACCAAAGAGTCTAATAAGCGGTAGACAAATTCTACAAGGAGGACGGATCCTGCCCACATCAGGCAGGGGCAGATGGAGAGGCTGGGTCAGGACCTTGGATCTGGCCACTGAAGGAGAGTGAAACCCTCTCCCACCATCCCCCAGCTCTGGGCCTAGAGCAGCAGGAAGCTAGAGGAGGGAGGGGTAGGAAAGTCCCGGAGAAGCAAAGAAATGACACAGCCTGGCCTGGCCCCAGCTTCTGCAGTGACAAGAGGTTTCACTCAGTCCCAGGCCCCAAACGAGCAGAGAGCGGCTTCCTCGTTGATGAAGAAGTCTGGCTGCTGGATGAATCGGGGAGAAGGGCAGGTGGGGGCTGAGCTCCCGCCTGAGCGATGGCCCCTCGGGGATCTGTAAGCCTGTCCAGTCACCCTGTCATCTCTGCCTCCCTTTCTCAAGAGTCACTCCAGCCTCGAACCTGATAGCCCAGCTCAAGTCTCCCGAGCCTCCAACACCTCCAGCTCCCCCAGCCCGAAGAAGAGCAGCAAACACTCCCCTACTGCTTCTTTACCCCATCCGGGGGAGACTCCACCCCAGTCCTCCAGCCCCGACCTCTAGATTCAATCAGCCTCTGTGCAAGCCTGCTCCCTACCCACCCTCACCCCAGAGGAGCTCCCGGGAGTTCCAGACACCCTTGTGTTCAGAACTTCGAGTCCGGAGTCCTGGGCTGGGGATACTGGCTCTACTGCTAATTAGGCCTGTGATCTGGGGCAGGCACCTGGCATTCCTGAGCCCCAGGCTTTTAATTTATAAAGTGGGGTTGTAATCCCTGCCTCCCTGTGAGGATGAACGAGACAAGCCATGTAGAGGCCCCTAGTGTAAAACCCTCACTTTGAATATTCACTATGTTTCTACCCTAAGCTCAGCTTAGAGAAACAATGAAAAGGAACATCTGTCCAGCTCCCTGGTAATCAAAGAGGTGGGTGGCTTCCAGATAAAGGTGTCTTCAACCATTCTCCTCCCTGTGCGTGGTATCTGGTACTCTCCAGAAGGGGAGTGCTTGATCGATCCAATGCCTGCTCTGTTGAATAGACACTGCCTACTCAGCCTTAGCCACTGGCCCTTGGACACTCAACCCCCAAACAACACACCCTCCCTCTATGTACCCAAATCCTAAGCACCTTTCAAAGCCCAGCTCAACCCCAGCCCTCAAGAGCCCCTGCAGACTCCAGTACACAATGAGCATCCCTCAAATCAGGGTCACCAATCGGTCTTCTTTCCCCAACTAGACCCCACACTCCCCAAGAGCAAAATCAGGTTCCAAAAAGGTCAAAAGACGCATCCCACAAACTGTCCTCACGTCTCTCCCTTGCTGGGGACTGGCAAGAAGAGGCATCAGGTGGTGTCACACGGCCCAGCACAGAAATCCAGGGTCAGGGCTGTTCCAGCTGGTGGCCTGCCAGTCTCGGTGTTCCTGGTTCTGACTGGCAGGGGCCGTGGTGTGTGAGAGAGAGCTGTCCACTGGCAGAGCCTTTGTTCTCACAGCCAAATGATAGCCCGAGGACTTGGGCATTTTGCAGAACATTGAACTTCTCAGAGCCCTTCAAGTGTGAGAGCTGGAAGGGCCTTCGGAACCGTCTCATCCCACACTCCCGGCTCCAAGTTACAGATGAGGAAGCAGCAGGATGCACCCATAATAGCCTGGGATGAGGGCAGAGCTAAAGTATAGGTTTCTAGCACCCTGATCTTACTTTGAACCCCCTAAGGTTGCGGGGAGGTTGAACAAAGAGCTGTAGAATTGACAGAGCCTCCCACCTTCACGCTTCATTTAGTCTTCCTCCCTAAACTGTGACATAGATATTACTGAGTGCATTCCGATTTTCCTGTTGCAGGAGGAGGCTCAGAGTGGTTATGGCACCTGCCTAAGGTCACACAGCTGGTACATCTGGAGCTCTGCCCCTGGGAGCCAAGCATGCCAAGCTTTATTAGAGACCTGAGCTCTTGCTATTTCACTGGGCTTAAGGGAAAGGGCCTCCTAAGTGGGAGTGGGAGCACTGCCGTGGTGGGAAGTGGGAGGGAGCCTCACTTCATAAATTCTTACTCTCGTGGCATCCTGAGAGGACCTCCCTCAAGGTTACACAGCTAATGTAAGTTAGTGGCAGCTCTTGGGGCTCAGCAACATGGAGTTTGGGGGTGGTTACCCCTCCCTGCAGCTCTCCACCTGTACATAAAATTCTCATGGTGGGGGCACCCATGGTTACCCAGAACTTATTCATTCACTCACTCACTCATTCAACAAATACCTGTTGAGCACCAACCATGTGCCAGGCAGTGTAGACACCAAGGATGCTGAAGTGAACGGGACTGTCCGACAGAGCCAGAGGGGCTGGGGCTCCTAGGGAGGGGACTGGGGCTCCTAGGGAGGGGACTGGGTCCACCTTGGCCTTTCACCTTTTGGCCACCAACCTATACTATATTCTAGTGGGGGAGACAGATGCACAAACAGAGAGGAGTTGGTCACTTATTGTGCTAGGTGCTATGACAGTGCTGTGTAGGGGGTCAGGGAGCCCAGGGAAGGTGCCTGTTCCCAGCTGTGGGGGTGACAGAAAGAGAAAGTTTGTTAAGCTCAGAAAGCTGTGCAGAAGCCAGACTGGCAAAGGAGAAGAAAGGGCATTCCAGGAAGCAGGGCAGACAGCACGGGCAAAGGTGTGGGGAAACAAACAGCTTGGCACAGAGGAGCTGTTTGTACACATTTAAGATTAAGATCTGGAAGGGTGTACACCCAACTACTGAGGCGGGTTATCTCAGGAAAATGAGATTATTTAGATTTGCTTTTTTATTTGCACATTACTATCTTGTTTGAATTTTTATAGTGGGCAGAAAAATTACTTTCATCAGCAGAAAAATATATAACTAATAAAGAGCGTTCTGTGTATGATGGAACTCTAAGAAGCAAGATGTTTGGAAACAGAGAATTAGAGGGGGTGTTGCTGGGAGTGGAGGAGAAAGGGCAGGGAGCTGTCACAGGTCCCTGGACCCAGAGAAGCAGCAGGTGGACACCAGCCTCCAGGCAATGGCCTGGAGTGTTCATTAACTGGGTGATTCGTTTCCTGGGAAGCTACCAGGCAGACCCAGAGGGCTGGGGGAGATGTCAGTCAGTTCAGGCTGACTTCTTCCAGCTAGAGCTCCAGGGAGTAAGCAGATCTTTGGGGTTCTGGTTGCCCCCTGCCCCAAGCTAAAATTCTCACCTTCCTTTCGGCAGAAGCCACGCTAGGGTGAAGCTGACAGGTGGTTCCCACCAGCAGGTTCTAATTGGGGTGTCTTTCTTGACCTCTGACTCTACACCATCTCACTCTCCAGCCTGGACCTGGATGGCACTGCTACAGGACAAAATACCTGAAGTTCTTTGAACAAGGTCATTTGCAAAAAAAAAAAAAAAAAAATCTTGACTTTTCAAATAAGTTTTTTACAGACCTCAGTCATTTTTCTCCAGAAAATCTTCTATTTGTCCTTTGCCAGAGGAGGCAAAAATAACTAGCACACTGAAACTCAGGTGTGTCATTCAAACACACACACATTTAGTTTCTTCTCCATTCAGGATGGTCCATAGGAAGTGGCTGAAATTTGAAGAATGACAACACTGTCCCAATTCAGAATAACCTCTTCTTCACTGTTGCTGGGAATTTTGTTTTGGGGTTATCATCTTCTTCCTAAAGCTTATTTGTTCAGTGTCTCACTTTTCTTTTCTTTTTTCTTTTTCTTTTCTTTCTGTCTTTTTTTTTTTTTTTTTGGGACGGAATTTCACTCTTGTTGCCCAGGCTGGAGTGCAATGGCACAATCTCGGCTCACTGCAACCTCCACCTCATGGGTTAAAGCAATTCTCCTGCCTCAGCCTCCTGAGTAGTTGGGACTACAGGCATGGGACACCAAACCCAGATAATTTTGTATTTTTAGTAGAGACAGGGTTTCTCCATGTTGGTCAGGCTGGTCTCGAACTCCCGACCTCAGGCAATCCACCTGCCTCGGCCTCCCAAAGTGCTGGGATTACAGGCATGAGCCACCCCCCCTTTTTTTTTTTGTCCCTACAATGGATGCTGTGGAATGGTTAGGAGGGGTGATGTCCCAACCATTTAATGCAGGTTCATTGGTGCATATTTTCCTGAGTGGACGTCATAGGCCAAGATGGTATTATCAGTTCCACTGCTTGATAAGCTCAGTAAGGAAATGAGGTGCCTGGGGACAAGCTAGGGGTTCTGGCTGGTGTACGTAACCAATACTTTCTCCTCACCTTAGGGGCTCTGGAGAGTATCCCTCCAAAAAGATTGGAAGAATCTAGTTGTACAGAGGAAGAGGGGCTTGATTTGGGACTGAGACTGAGACCCACATGGAGCCAGGCCCCAGTGAGGCCATTTCACTCTTGGCTAGAAAAATGTAGAGCTGCACTCTCTCCCAGCCATGGGCTGCCTTCTAGAGACTCAAGAGGTTAGGAGCAGCTCCAGGAGACAGATGAGTCTTCTACAATGACACTGCTGATAAAGATGATGGGCCTCAGGGATGGGGTAGGAACGACAGGCAGACAGAGGGACGTTTCAGCAAGTATCTGATTTTAAAAGTGATGATGTGGAAAATCATCAATTACCAATCAAACTCGCATCATGTGTGCCAGAAAACATAGAACACATATTTGGGAGACAAACGGGGAAGGCAGGCAGGGTGGGGGACAAAGCAGGGCTCCCCTTACCTAGCTGGGTGCTGAAATTGGCTGAGGAGCTTTTATACAATGCTCACAACTAAGGCACAGTAAACCTGAATTTCTTGGGACAAGGCTTAAGAATCTGCATTTTAAAAAATTCCTGACAGGGTGTAGTGGCTCATGCCTGTAATCCCAGAACTTTGGGAGGCCGAGATGGGCAGATCACAAGGTCAGGAGATCAAGACCATCCTGGCCAACATGGTGAAACTCCGTCTCTAAAAAAGTAAATTAAAAAAAATCTCCAGAAGGTTCTGAAATACAGCCAAGTCAGATAAACTTAACCATGGTTAAGATGAAAATGGGGGCTGGAAGAACGACCGCAGGGTTACAGCAGGAGGGAGGAGGAAGCCCAGGTCTGGAAGGGGAGGACTGGAGGGAGGAGGCTGGCAGCAGGTCGCTCTGTGCCCATTTGTGGTGGCCTCTTGATGCTGAGAGAGCCAGTGGAGGAAGAACTAGGACTCCTTCACTCTGAGCTGTTTCAGAAGCAAGCTTCCCGTGGGCTCAGTCAGCCTCCCCAGGGCCAGAGGTCATCTGGGGAGGAGAAATATCCCCTCTTACAACCAAAGCCCTGATCAAAGGAACAACTAGGATTTCCCTTCGGGACCAGCAGGATGGACTAAGAGCAATTTTCTGGGTCCCTCAGTCCCCTATACCACTTGTCATTTCCCATCAATGCCTAAAAGGCCTTTGCCAAAAGCTGTGCCTCTCCCACTAAGGCATGTCATGGCAGGTCAGGGACCCCAAGAGAAGGGAAAACCATGACACAGACCCTATGGCCTCACTTTTACTCAGATATGGAAAGTGGGGAGGGGAGAATTGCTTTCATATCACAGATAAACCTGGGCAGGGTGTGGAGTGGATGCCTCATGTACTTTTTTTATTTAAGAGACAGGATTAGCTGGGCACAGTGGCTCACTTTGAGAGGTTGAGAGGAGCAGATCTCTTGAGCCCAGGAGTTCGAGATCAGCCCAGATAATATAGTGAGACTCTGTGTAAAGAAAAGAAAGAAAGAGAGGAAGGAAGGGAGGGAGGGAAGGAGGGAGGGAGGGAGGGAGGGAGGGAGGGAGGGAAGGAAAGAAAGGAAAGAAAGTTTTGCTGTGTTGCAAACTCCCAGCCTCAAGTGATCTTCTGATCTCTGCCTCCTGTGTAGCTGGGATTACAGGCATGAGCCACTGTATCCAGCTCACCTGCACTTTTGAGGTAATATACAACTCTTCAGTGACACACCTCCTGAAACTGTTCCAACCTCGCCTCTCCCCTTTTCCTAATTTGTGTTATTTTGGGTCTTCTGGTTGCTGCCTTTGGGACTTTCAATATGTTTAAATCTTTTTAAATCTTTCTCTCTCTCTTTCTTTTTTTCTTTTTCTTTCTTCTTTCTTTCCTTGTTTCCTTCCTTCCTTGTTTCTTTTCTTCCTTCCTTGCTTTCCTTATTTCTCATTACTAATGCATCAGCTCTGGATAGTGCCTATCCTCCCACCTCCGGGAGGGATGTGGGAATCGGTATCCTCTACCCCTGCTCCAGGTTTCAGCATTATTTTATATCATCACAGTTTTCAGTCTTCCGCACTTTGTCTATGGGTTGTGTCTAAGAATGACGCTGCGCCCACCGAGTGCCGCTGCGTTGCGCCTTCGCATTCCTGAGGAGACACAGTCATGGTTCCCCGTTCTTAAGGGAGCCTCAAGGGAAGTCCAAGAGGTGTAGGGCTTCAGAGCCTATCAGGTCCCATTTGGAGATAAACCCAAGTCAATACCCTTTAGAGGCAACACCTCAGTAGAAGGCGGTGCAGTTACAGTGTAACCGGGACTATCAGTCATCTAGTGTAAATGGTCGGTGAGCAGATCCTTCTGGTTTCATTAGGGAGGCAGAGAAGGGTACGAAGAAGGCAGAGCCCTGTGTGCCTAGAGTGGGAACAATCCGTGGGGTGAGGGCAGGTGGTGCCCAAAGAGCAGTTAGTAGCAGAAACAGGAGGCTGGGAGCTGGAAAACGTCCCCAGCTCACAGATGTCTCTCGGCTCAGCCCTGTTTACCTTCAGCTGGTCAAGGGCAAACAGTATGGGCCCTCTGGGGTGTTGACCATGCCCTTGTAAACACAGCTTCCCTGGACTTAGTGAAGATTAGATTTGGGAACATGATTTTTGGTGGTAAAAAAAAAAAAAAAAAAAAAAAAGTCTGGCTTTTTATAAAGCAGACTCTTTCCCGAAGACTGCAGGAGTCATTATGCTGAGGGAAGAAACCTTCACCCAAGTCCATATTGTATGATTTCATGTATATGGATGAAGTCATAGAATAGGCAAAACTAAATCTGTGGTTAAAAAAAAAAAATCTGAACAGCTGTTGCTTGTGGGTGGGGTGGGGATTTATGGGGCATGAGGGAGCTTTCTGGAGTCGTCCTCACGCTCTGTGCCTTGATAAGGTTTGAGTTGCACGGGTGTAGGTGTTTGTCAGAACACATGGATGGCACATTGGAGATGCATGCATTTTCTTGCCTGTAAAACTTATCTCCATAGAAAAAAATAACTGTGACAAATATTGGACTTTGTTAATGATATGATGCTGAAGTATTGGCCCAAATAATTGATCTGCCCCGTGCTTTGAAAGGCTTCCAAAAATACAAGGGATTGATGGACGTACAGAGGAATGGGTAGTTGGGTAGATACTCGATAAAGCACGCGGAACAAAATGTTAAGGGAAGTCTCTAAGTGGCGAGTAGATGGTGTTCACCGTAGAAGTCTTTCAACTTTTCCATATGTTTGAAATTTTTCATGATAAAATGTGGAAATCGGAAGAATTAGGGTCAGAGAATCGTCCTACCTTCTGAGGACCCTCTCAGCCCCTCTCCCAAGGCCTTGGTTTGTTTGCTTTGATGGACACTGGCCTGGTGAGCAGAAGCCAGCAGCTTTTCTGCGGCTCTCCTCCCCAGCTTCCCTCTCGCCCTATTCCCTGAGTTTATTTGCTTGTGCAGTCCTGATAACCACTGTAGAAGTCATTGGACCGACAGACACGTGGAAATCTGCATCTTACAGACCCCCCACCACTTCCCTGTTCTAAGAGCAAAAGGGTCCTGCTTCCCTGGTAACCACTTAACCAGCAGGCAAGTAGCCCCCCTTCTCTGTATTCAAAGCCCGGAATGCTCTCTTTCTCTCTCTCTCCCTCTCCCAGGCATAGACATAAGCAAGGAATATAGTTCCTTATGTGCCTCTTGCTTTGTTCTTTCATTGCTTTTCTTTCTGCCTGGGCTTGAAGGCTTTCACCAGTAAGGTTTTACACATTAAGCATCCAGCTACCTCTAGGCAAGTCTCCAGCACCCCCATCCCTACCCCCTTCACCAAAAGATAAGCATTTTTTTAATGTTTGTGGAAACTATCATACACCCTTCAGAAAATTCCAACCTATCCAGTCTCTGATCGGATACCCGTACCCTGGGAAGTTTTCCTTTGTGTCTAACCTAAATCATGTATGCTGCTTTTCTATAGAAGCTGAGGGGCCTGGGGCTTGGGGTCTGTGGTTCCTGATGTGGGTGTGCTCACATCAGGTGTGCAGGGCTGTGTTTGCGTAACTGGTGGGGCAGCAAAATCAGGGGCACTAGGGTCAAACCAGCCTTTCTTCCCCACTGGCCCTTTATCCTACACTCCACCCAGGCACCTGGTATAGCTGGGCCACTGAAGGTGAAAGAGCAAGTCCCTACTCCACCCCCACCCCAGGTCTCCCTGGGCTGATGCCTTGTCTCAGATGACACTTCCCCACCCAGGGGACAGCCTAGTCTGGTTCACCTCGGGTGAACCCATCTGGGAGCAGCAGCCCCAGGACACCTCTTCCTCCCCAAATCCCAACTTCCTCAAACAAATTTGAGCCCGCAGACCAATCTACCTTACAGTCTTAGAGTAAGGGCAGGAATTGGAATAGCGACCATGTGTGTGACAAGGACAAGCTCTCTAGTTGATCTGGGAGAGGCAGGCATGTCTTTAACATTTAGAGAAGAGGAAACAGACTGGGTTGGTGAAGCAGCTCCCCCAAAGTCAGCACAACACCTTCTTCTCGAGGCCGTCCTCAACGTCCAACACTGCCTGAGCATAAGTCACGAAACATCACTTCTCAACCTGGCAGTGTATAGAAATAAGAGCACAAGGCTAGAAGTCAGGAAACCTGAGGGCTAACCCAAGCCTGGGCACATCCTCGGTGGGGGTAACTGATCCTCGGTCTCCACATATGCAAAATGGAGATGCGTAGCTTCAGATAATGCATGCTAAAGCGTTCTCCACACTCTAAGTGCTCTACAAATGCAAGGAATTATTAAAGCACTGTTTTTTCTTAACCTCAGTTAGTAACACAACTTCATCAACATAACTTCATCTATGACTGTAGGGCCACAGCCCCACAGGGTCGTGGCATGTCCCTTATAGCTGTGTTGAGGCGCAGGATTCAAGAAATAAAGAGACAGGACACAGAAGGACTGGAAAAGAGCAGCTGGGCTCAGGGGGCCACGCCACCTATGAGCAAAGACAGGTGAGGCCCCGAACGTCCAGAAGCATCTGTATTTATTAGGTACAAGGGAGGGGGAAGGATTGTGAGTGAAGTTATCTACAGGCTTAGTGATAGGGCATATATGATCATGTGAGTGGCAAGCGAGGGGGCCACCCCATTAGGTTGCATAGTTAGAGAGGTGGGCCGTGAGCAGTAGGGAGCCATGCCATGGGCAGTAGCAAAGGGTCACGTACAAAAAAGGGGTCCACCCCCATTAGGTCACCGAGGCAAGGAGGTGGGCTGTGTGCAACAAGTGCCGTGAGCAACACTTCTTATCTGGGGGCTGGAGACTTCAAAGGATTCCTATATAAGGATGCTGTAAGCCAATGCAGTGGAAGCTGACAGAGTGTGCTCTTCTCTAAGATGTTTTATGGGAGGATGATTTGAGCCAGCAGAGTAGCAAGAAAAAGCTGACAGGGTGTGCAGCTGCCGTGGTGCACAGGATCTGAGGGCTGAGGCCTGCTTTCTGCAAGAACTGGATACAAGGTACTGCAACTCCTTTTCAGGAGGAATAACTCTGGCTCCAAGCCAGCCATGTAGCAGGTACGGAGTGCTGCCATCTAGGCCCTGACCTGCCATAGAGCATATGCCCTTTCAGGCAGGGGAGCTACCGCCTGGGTCATTGGTTCTCGTCCTGGTCTGGCTGTTTTCCCATGTACTGCTTCTATTCTGTGACTGCTCTAGGCATTCCTCCTACTACAAACTGCTATATGGTTATATAGAAGGATCTTATAAATCAGCACTAAATGTGTCGGTACAGCTCCGACTGCAATCTGTTATATGATTATATAAAAAGATTATATGGGACTGAGTGTGATTATATATAAGCTACATATAAGTAAGCAGTAAGTTATACTTCAGGCACTAATTGTGCCTGGGGTCTGCACAGCTCTCCTTCCTCGATGCCCATGTCGGGAGTTACCCACATATGACCTGCTTACTCTAAGAGACCATAAGAGAGGCCTGGAAGTTACTAACCCACGGCATCCTTTCCTGATCCGAAAGACCTCCAGTGCTTGCTTTCTCTTCTCACTCTAAGCAGGAGGACTGAGCCCTCATCCTGCTAGGCTTAACTTATGCTGGGGCATTAACTACCAAGCTTCTGTTGTTAAAGATGCACAGGGCTAGGTGACCTGGATGACCCTATGCTGGAATCCAAGGTCTGGGTATGTCTGATGAGCTGGTGAATCAAAGGCCCTCCAGGCCTCTATTTACAGGAGAGGAACAGTCCCTGTGATCAAATCCCTTGGAGCAGAGAAGGAGAATTCAGGAAATGGGCTTCTATGACCTCTTTCCCCAGCTAGGCCCTTAGAGAGGGGGTCAGGGGGCAGTGCAGGACTATAGCAGAAGCAGAAGGAGCAGTTCTCACCAGGGACTTAATGAGACTTAGGGCCCACGTGTGTGTTAAAGACTAAAGTCCCGTTATAAAGATAACCTCAGTACGGTAGATCATAGAATATAGGAGATTTTCTCTCCTTGAGAGACTAGTGAGTATCAAAGTGAGGAGTCCAGGCTGCTGGCATTCATTCCTGAGGTCGTTCATGGGCCCAGATTCCTTTCCTCTGTTGCTTTTCCTCTTGCCAGGCCATCATCACCATGCATAGTGAAAGCTGGGTCACCACCACATCTAGGCTCCAGCTGGCAGGAAGAGGAAAGGGCATGCAGGAAGCATGTCCAACAACTCAAGACCCAGAGCTGCAGGTGGTCAGCCTCATTCTCCATCCACAGTCCAGTGAGGACTCAGCCACGTGGCCACACCTCATTACAAGGAAGGCTAAGAAGTGGAATCCTGCTTGGCCACCATATATCCTACATGCAGTCTCCAATGGTGCATAGCCAGCAGTCTGCACCATAGCACCATCAGGGTTGGGACAGCACGGCGTAACACAGATTGGAGAGACATCACAACCCACCCTTCTGCATGGTACGTGATGTGGCAGCTGGTCATGGTGTACGCTGAGATGCTGGGCCTTCCCAGCCTTCAAAGCTGGATGGGGAGACAGTATAGAGAAAGGGTTGGAGCTCCGGGACTTGGCACCAGAGCAGAAGGGCAGAATCCTCAGGAGGGACCCTATTTCCATGACCGGTGAGCAAGAGACAGTAAGAACAAGTCCGGAGCAGAAGAGCCTAGACGGAGACACCCCGGAGACTCCCAGGCTTAACCACGGCAAACTGTAGCTGGGGAAAGACACTCAGCTCTGAGTCAGAGGGAGGGGGCACCAGCCAGCAAAACGTGGGCAAGTCACAATCACATGAGCTCACCAGCTGGTAGGGTGTGGCTGCAGCTGAAGCACATATTTGGAACCCTTGGATCTCCAAAGAGCATAACTACAACCACAATAAATTATAGCTTTTCTAATTGCCCAGGAACAGGACCCGGGATGGGTACGTTCAGTCAATAGGTAAGCACTCTTGTTAAAACGCTTAGTATGTCTTGGTCCGCAAAGGAGACAAAACAAGCAAACATCCCAAATCTTATGGTCCAAGAATGAAGCCTCCCATTACAGCCAAATCGCTGACAACATGTGGTCAAGTATCTAACTGCAGTTACCACCTGGGAGTGCTATGGGAGCGTGTGTAGAGCCAGCACACACGGCAGGCATCAGGGACACGTGGCTTGAGGTGAAGGGCTTGGGAAGCTGAGGAGGGAACAGAGAGCATTCTGAGCTGGGTGGGGAGTGGGCATAGAGAAAGGGCAGTGTTCGTGGGCTGGGCCCTCTGAGGCTGAGAGGTTTAGACCTTGAGCTAAGTGCTTTTCATGCATCACCTTGTTTAACCTTCCCAACGCCCCTCTGATGTAGGTGCTGCTAGTACCCACCTCTTGCAGATGAGGAGGCCGAGAGCTCAGGGATGTTTATTAACTTGCCCATAATCACACAGCTTGTTTCTGGAGGGAACAGAGCCAATCTCAGGACACTCGGGATGCAGACAGCCCCCTGCACTCAGCCTCCTTGCCGGGGCCAGTGGGGGTGTCAGAACTTCTCAGGCAAACTAGCTCCTGCCCTTGGCAAACAGCCCCAGATGGTCACATCCCAGGCTGGCAAGCCCCTGCGGCTTCTGAGCTCCCTGCTCGGTGGAGCGGCTCAAGTCCTGCCCACAAGCTTGGCATCCTGCCTGCCTCCTGAAGATGTCTTCAGCAGGAATCGCAGCCAACGAATGTACCAGCAGGACGAGACAAGCTAAATGCTCAAGAGGCTCCCGGGGAACAATGCGGCCCTGTGAGCAGGCCAGGCCGGAGCAGAACCTTGGGGCATTGACGGGAACTAGCCCCAGCTGACCAAGAACCCACTCGCTCGGTGGCCTGTTCCCTGTGCTCTGGGGGTGAAGGTACTTCTTGAGGGTTGGACCCCAGCACCACTCAGCCAGCCTCTGTCACACCCACCTAGGGCCTGCCTGCTGTGCCAGGAGACCCAGAGAAGTGGCCCCAGCCAAGGTTCCAGCAGGCCAGCGCCCTTTTCCTCCTACACCCTCACACTGGGCCCACTTTGCTCAGAGAATGCCATGCACAGCTCATACCTGACCCCAATCCCAGATGGAGAGTGGAGTTTCAGCTGGCCAGGGCACCCAAGTGTGTTCCAGACTAAAGCACTGGCTTGATCCCAGTCCCCTTCCTAGGGTGGACATGTCCTTTCTCTGGGGCTGCAAGCCTATCCTTGGCCTTGCTACCATCTCCACCTTAGTCCTTGGTGATCAGTTCTGGGGAAGTTGCTGGAAAGGGGGAGAGGGTGGAATCAGGGAGCTAAGTACCCTGACCTTGGAAGGTTAAAAAAAAAAAACCAATCACTGCAATAGGTTTACTCTGCAGAAAGGTGCTGATAAATTTATGGACTTGTCCCCCAAACACTCATGGTAGACACATGCCCCTCCACACTCCCTTCTCTCCAGTGTGAACTGGAGCAGCCCCCACTGCAAGACTGTTCTTGCAAAAGCTGCCTACACCCATGGGTCTGGCTCTAGAGAGTCCGGATTATTCCTTATGCAGGAAAGCTCCAGGTATCCAGAGGGTGAGAGGGCTCAGCTGCATCCAGGGCTAGGCAAAGGACCACTGGTTATCAGGGAGCATGTGGAGGTGCGGAGGGAGGAAGAGGAAAGGTGTACTACATACCCAAGCTCCCCCTCTCTTTTAGAAAAGCATTCTCATTCTTGTTCAAGATTCACACTGCAGACACACACACACACACATTCACTCACACCCTTTCCACTTGGCACCTTCCAAAAGGAGACCAGGCAGAGGGGGCTGGGGCTTCAGGACTCAGGTGTGGGTGCTGCTACCATGGCTTTGCTCTGCTGGAGAAGCTTGGGAGAGGAGCCTCCTGGAACCCATTCTGCCACTTGGCTGCATCTCTGGGAGATTATGAGGCCAGACCTGCAAATGGGAGCTCAGCATTCCTGGCTCCCTAGGACAAGGAAGCAAGGGCCATTCATTGTGCAGGTGAGAAGGGCCTCGCCTAGCTGGGATGTGGCTGAAGGGCTGATTACGCTGCCGTCAGAGAGATGCTGAAGATAAGCACATGGCCATGCCACAGGCGGTCACTCCTGGGCCCTGTGTTTGTGCCCGAAGGAAAGGAATTCACCTTACAACTGCACCTCCTTTTTTTGCGACTCATCCCCCTAACATGAATAAATTGAGCCTGGGAGTTTAATACTTTGTCCCAGGTCTCATGACTTGCAAACCACACCCCCAGAGCCAAGATCTGAGCCTAAAATTTTCCTTCTTCCACCACATTCTGATGCATCGCAAGTGCTTGTGATACAATCCCTGGCCTCAAGGAACCATTCGGAGACAAAAATAACCCAGAAAACCTAGAATACCTCACCTTTGGCCGGCAGTGAGGTTCAGACAGCACAGCTGTTGGCACTCAGAAAACAGAGGTCCGTGGGTCAGGGGTCACCAGGAGGAAGAGTCAGGTGGGCTGGATCAGGTGGTGGGTGTTAGGCACCCTCCAGTCTCAGACCCTTTCCTGGAGCATGTGAAATAGGAAGAGGGAGATGGGAAGGTATCATTTTCCTCTGCCTTGACTGCAGTCGGAAAATACCACCTCTGCCCTAATACCCTTGCTGCCTGAGCCAGATCCTAGAAACAGGGTGAGGCCTGATTCCCAAGATTCTTAATCCCATGCTTCTCCAACTCTCTGTTAGCCCTGCACTGGGGGTCTACATCCCACCCTTAGAAGCAGCAACTATACCCAGGTTAATATGTGCTTGGCCTAAGGCCCTAGTGTCAGAATTGCAGCCAGAAGGCCCATCGGTCAACATTAAACCTGGAACTCACCCCCTTCCAAGCTCCAGCCCCAGTCTCAGCATTCCCAGGGCAGTGTGAACTGCCCTGAACACCCTCACCCAGGCCACCAATTTCTGGTTCTGAGCAGAATCCTTTTCTCCTTCTAGAAGCTGCAGGACCCGCCCATCTAGGAATTGTATCCCCCTGGGCTCCCAAGCCCTGACGCGGCAGATCGGCTTCCCCATGCCCCCAGCCCCCACCCTAAACCAATCCTTTAACAAAGTTGGCTAGAGTTCAGATGGGCAGAACAGTCCCTCTGCCGCGGCAGCCGGCACGTGCCCACCTCAGTGCATAGGGTGTGTCTGGGTAATGAGAGCGTGGGGAGTGGAAGGAGGTCCTCACATGACTTCTTGCTCCCTTTGTGGAAAGAGGGCTTGGTTTGTGCTCCAGAACCAGGTGGAGGGTCCTGAGGCAGGCACTGACCTGAGGCATCTCCTCAGCTCTGCCATCATCTCTCTCGGTGACTTTGGGCAGGTCCCTGGCCCTCTCTGGGGCCTCGGGTATCTCATATGTAAAATGAGGGAGGTGAACCAGATGGACCCTAAGGCCTCGTTCTCGTCTCTTGTTCTGTGGTGTGTGATCTGTCCTTTCCTCGGGCCTCAGAAGTGCAGGGATCAGGGCCCATGCTGACCTGTCTCCAGACAAGATCTTTCCAGACCCTGGCCACCTCAGTCTACCCTAAGGTTCCTCCTAACATACCGTCCCCCAGCTCTGTCATTGTATGTGTTCTAGAAGCCTCTTCTGCCTGCTCCTGCCAGGGTCTTGATCTCCCAAGGACTGGTTCTCACTGAGTCTTGCATGCCCAATGCCTAGCATAGTGCTGGATGCATGGTAGGAGCTCAGGTTCCCTGTGTTGAAAGACCAAGCGCTGGTTGGCATCACCCTACTCACCTTGCCTTCCATGACTCCTGACCAGCCTAAGATATGCACAGCTGGGGTACTTGAGCCCCTGGGCTTCCCACAGGAGAGAAGTGTGGCTTCGTCTCTCCCTGGGTACCTCTGCAGTCCCACCAGTTCTCATGCACTCGTGAACCTGGCAGCCGTGCACGGGGCCAGGTCAAATCCTGCCGCCGCAGGGCAGGGTGGTGAAGACTTTTCTGTCTTCAGCCTTGAGGTGTTTGCTTAAGCACTGGGCTGCTCTGCCCAAAACATGTTCCTGCCCACACCCTTGGCACCCACACAGGCACACATGCAAGAAGCCAGCAGGTGCAGATAATTCCAGAGGCCCAAGGATGGACAGAGGTGGCAGAATTCGTCTCCTTCTTGCAGGTCTAGCCTGGGTTTGCTCATCTGAAAAATAGCTGTTTCTTAGCAGGACCAGCTCAAAGGTGAGATGTGTCAGGAGGGAACCTTAGGAATACTTTGGCTTTACCTGCATAACTCAGTGTTATGTGTGACTGTTCAGTGTGAGTGTGTGTGTGTGTGTGTGTGTGTGTGTGTGTGTGTGTGATTGCAAGCTCTGGATCACAGGGGAACACAGGGATGGGCTTTAAGGCAGAGAATCTTGGGTGGGTTCAGAAATTAAAGAGGGCTTGGGAACCAGCTGGAAAGCCCTTCCAGCAACAGTGCTTCCAGGGGCAGTTGCCCTCCTACTTCCTCCTGGGAGTCCTCCCTGGCCTGGGGTCTGTAGCTCAGGTGTCCAGGCTGCAGCTGTGACAGACCTTCCTGTCCTCCTCTTGCTGGGGTCTTCCCGGTTCCTTCTCCATGACCTCGAGGGCTGATCTGGGCGCCTCTCCCCGGTACTCCCATAGCACCCTATGTTTGATATTATGATGGTCTCTTCACCTTCTTGTCTTCCTCACTAGGTTGTGAGATCTTTTCAGGACAGGAATTGTGTCTAATTTATTTCACTGTCCACAGGATCCTGGCACTCAATAAGGGGTTTCAAGTGAATGAATGAATGAACGAATGCAGCATCCCACCCTGGAGTGGGGGTGAAGTTACTTCCAAAGGATTCTCTGTACTGCTCCAGAGAGAGGCATAGTGTTGCTGTTCATCTGCTTTCATCCTGAAACACAGACGATTTGGCAAAACTCAAGGCTGAGCTGCTATGGCTATTAATGTGGCCTTTGCTCCTTTCTCTTTGTTTCTGGTCCCCTGTCTCTATGACCTCTTGTCTGTGTTTTTGTCACTTGTCTCTCTGTCACCTGTATCTCTATATCTTTGTGTTCCCTCCATCAACCCTAAATTTGTCCACAGTTTAATTCCACCCAAGATACCCCTAAGATGGCTTTTCAGCCACAGGGACACTCTCCCTCCCGTCCTCTGTTTCCCTGGGCTCTGGTCTGGTTTCCTTCTCCCTGGGCCTCCCACCAATGACTGGTCCCAGATTCTGAGCCCTCGTCCATCTTCCTTCGTGATGTCAGAGGAATCTCTGGGTTCATCTATCCCTACTGCCCCTGTGATATAAGGGCTACCTGCCCAGAATTTTGCTGAGACAGTAGAAAAGTTTCGAGGGCAAACAACAAGTTTCCAACTCCAGCATGTATCTTGGAGGCCCCAGACATCTTCATCCAGGTTACACTAGGAGTTATACCTGCAAGGGAGTCTGACAGTATCTAAAACATAAGGTCTTGTATAAGATCACATCCTTAGCTTTGCAGGCTCAAAGGTTAAGATGATGTCATAGACTAAGCAGAGGATTTGAAGCCATTTTATCCAAGTTAGATTCCTGTCTCTTCCATCTGGATCTCTGTGACCTTGAACAAGTTATCTCACTTCAGTCAACCTCAGTTTACTCATCAAAAAGTGAGAGTAACATGCCTATATGGTTGGTATAAGAATTAAACCAAATAACCTGTGTGAAAACCAAGTTTTACTATGGAAAGTAGGTCAGACTCAGGAGGTACTAACTCACATTAATAAAACTCACACTGGATCAATTGGTAGCCCGGAATGTCCATGGGTCATTTAAAAGAGAAGCATGCCTGCAAAAGCAGCCCTAGACACTCCAGCCAGCTGGGCAGTGCATCCTCTTCCCTGAAGGACGTACAACCAGAAGATTCCCTGGTGGACATTGTGTCTCAGCCAGGGGACTTAGTTGTTTGATATTGATGGCCACTGTCACCTGGCCATAGGAAGAACCTAATGACTCATCTGCTTTCTAGGAATTTCCTGGCCAAAGTTTAGAACAGGTCAGGCTACTCATGCCACTGGGCAATACTGAAGATGCATGGACAAATTCTCACCCTCTGGCTCTGCTTTGTGTAAAGACTCTATCGTACAATTGTTCATTCATTCCACAAATCTATATTGAGCTCCTCCTGAGTGCCAGGCACTGGGCTAGGTGGGTAGGGATACAAAACTGCACTGCCCATGTGCCCTCTTCAGGGAATTCACGGTGTTTGGAGAAAGACTGACAACTCCGTGCGTAATTGCCATTCATTGTGGTTAGTGTTACAAAGGTGAAGCAGAGGAAGGCAGGGGAAGGGATGTGCAACATGGCAGCTCAGTCCACACAGGGGTCTGGGGAAGGGCTCCCCGAGGCAGTGTCCACGCACACATCCTTCCCTCAGCCAGGTGTCAGGGCACACTTGGGTCGCTTGGATTCTGGCTACACCCTGACAACTCTGCGTGACCTCGGGTGTTTCCCTGGTCCCCACAACAATGCATCTACAAACTATCCCTTGGGTTGGGCTTACAGACAATTCACTCTTTCATTCATTTAACAAATATTTATTGAGTCCCTATTACTTACTGAAGCTAGCTCATTTCACCTTGGGGAACTTTCACCCCAACTTTTAGAGGTGCGTTACTGAAGCCCCCTGCACTGATTCCAGACCACTTCAGAGCCTCTGGTTTCTTTTGGAGAGGTGGGGGGACAATTGAGGACAAGGACAGTGCAGCTCTTGATGTCTCAAAGAAAGGGCATCTGGTGTCAGGTAGGGACTCTTCCTCCCAAGAGGTAAATCAAGAAACTCCTCACCCATCCTCCTAGCCCCTGTCCAGAATTGCTTTCTGAGGTCCTTCTGCAGTACTCAATGGGCCTGGGATGGGCAGCTCTGCTGACAGCAGCCAGAGCAGTGCCATGACCCAGGGAGACATTAATTACTGGAAGCAGCAGAGGCCTATGAAGTGGAGATTTGCTAGCCCTTAGGTCACGTCTCATATAATTGCTGTAAGTCCAGTTTCTTGAGCTCTTTTACCAGATCATAAACCTGTGTGTTCTTTTTGCACACTACCAGGAGGTCCAGGCATACTTTCCCCATTGTACTGATGGATAGACCAAGGCACAGAGCTCACAAGTGACTTAAGATTTGGGACAGAACTGGGGACCAGGTCTCCACCACCACCCCAAACCTCCTAAAGGCTCCCAGGGCCTCCCAGACATGGTTCTTCCCCTTCCCCAGGGGTGTTCAGAGGTCTACTGTCTTCCTACCCCCTAGATCTCCCATCTTCAAAGCAAGCAGACCCAAGAGCACACCCCTCAGGTGGCCTCAATAGCTCCCATTGTCCCAGAGGCTATTTGGCCTGACCCCCAGCCCCATAGGCAGCAGGACAGCAAGCTCAGAGGAGCCTGCCTTGTCCCCCTCCTCTGCCTCGTCCCCCTCCTCTGCCTCCTCCCCCTCCTCCCGGCCGCCTTGGGGGAGCCTGTGGGGCAGGAGCCCCGCTGAATGTGACCTATTGTCTTTGGGGTGGATTTAGGAAGTGCCAAGCTCCCATCAAACAGCCCTGCTCCCCAGGTAAAACAAAAAAAGGGCTGTTCATTTGGGACCTTTTCCCCTTATCTCCTTTTCCTATCTCCTCAGGCTTAGCTATGGTGTAGTGTTCAAAACCACTTCCCCTCCGAGCCAATCAGAAGCCGGGGCTCACCCCGTGGCCCTGAGGAAAGGTTATTTATAAACGCCTCCCTGGATTATTTGAGCAGAGCCCTTTCACACACCTCGGGAACACCTTTTGGCTGCCTGTTCCCCAGACACACCTGCAGCCCTGCCCAGCCGGCTTTGCTCACCCACCGGTAAGCCCCACCCAACCCAGCCCTCCCCACGGGGCTGGGGTCATCCCTGCAAGGGGGCGGGCACCAGGGGTACTGAGGGGAGGGATGACAGGAGCCAACGGCCCACCTGAGCACAAGTAGGAAGGACACTCTGTCCCCTGGAGTCTGAGAGCAGCCCCCAGCCCCTCCCCTCTCAGGAGTCCTTTGGGTCTTCACGTCCACATATGGACCTGGGCTGCAAGGCTGAGCTTGGCTGAGGGAGCAAGTAGGGCAAGGCTGTGGTGGACGAGGTCGCCAGACCCCGAAACAGAGCGAGGCAAAGGTCTTCTAGGGAGAGGAAAGTGTCAGACCCTCCTCCTCTCCAGCCTTTGAGGCTCCAGGCTGCTCCTCTCCCTTTCTTTTCGCATCTTGGAAGTGAAAGCTCTTAAGGCTTGGCTCACCGGCCCACTCTTCATGGCTGTCTCCCCTTCCTCCTACCTCCCAGACATCCTCTTCACTCACTGACTTCTCCACCAGCTCAGGGAACTTAGCACAGACTACACAGGATCCCGTGTGTCCCCATGAGTCCTGAGAAGTTGGAAGAGGGGGAGGGGGAGGAAAGAGAGCAGTAGGTGAGGGTGAGCAGGGACCAGCTCCATCAGGCAGGCAGGTGCGCGGTAGCTGGACCTGGGACGCCCTACTCCTTGGTGAATGCTTCAACACAGAAGGGCTTGGGCCAGGACAGTGGATGGGCAGCCAGCTCCCCAGGGTCTCAGCCTCCAAACCCCTCATCCTGTGGCTCCGAGGGGTTTCAAGCCATTCTCAGGCAGTGCCCCCATTCCTCAAAATCAGCCCAGAGGGTCCCCAGCTGAGGCTTGGCAACACTTTTATTATTCCAGCATCTACTGCCTCCTTACACTTGCCCCACGGGTCTGAGCACCAGAAGGAAGGCCTTGGAGTGCCACAGCCCCCAACGTGGGCAGACTGAGGGAGGACTTTCCCCCTGAGTGGCTTCACTCATCCAGATGAGCCTCCCTCAGAGCCCCACAGTCCTCCCCCGCCTCCCTCATCCTGGCCCTGGCATTCAGAACCTGGGAAGACCCTGCTTGGGCAGCACCAAGACCAGCAGGCCCCAGGAGCACCTCCACTGCCAGGATGGCCTTCCTAGGCACGTCCAGAGCTAGTCACCTGCTCTGAGTCTCATTTGTATAAACCCTGGGGCAGAGACGGACTCCTCTTTATCTTTGAATGCCCAGAGTCTTCCGGAGATTGGCATAGACCCAGTATTCAAGAGCACCTCTTAAACTGTACTAAACAGCCAGACTCCCACCTCCTTGAGCTTGCTGAGGGAATCGAGGATCAGCTCAACACTGACCAAGCTCTGGGGGATGTGGGGTCACTACTTGGAAGATGGAAGGGACAGGGCCACCCCTTCAAGGGGAGTTGACCTTCACTGGGTTTCCACCTGGGTTTCTGGGATCAGAGCAGCTGGGCCCTTCACTGGTCTCCTTGCCCAGGCCCTGCTTCCAAGTGAAAGCAACCCCAGTCTCCTTAAAGACTTCTAGGAATTTAACCTCAAGTGTCCATTCCAAGGAGCCCATGACCTTGTCAGGCTTCAGTGTTGGGAAGTGATTCTCAAAGTCTAGCCTCAGTCCCTTCCTTCTGGAGCCTATTTCCTCAGCCCAGCACCTATCCCCAGCAGGGAAAGTGCAGAGGGAGGGAGAGTCCGCCTGGAGATAAGGGGTGGGGATTTGGGGAGTGGTATCAGTGAATCTCTCCCCCACATGGGATGCGGTCTCTAGGGCAGCCAGAGAGTGGGAAGACACGTTAGGGACATCTCATCCTCCCCCCAACATGAGGAGGAAATTGGGCTGGGGTGAGGAGCGGGGAGAGATTTGCCCTGGAAACACAGGGACAGTAGAAGGAAGAAGAGTGCTTAAAAATACCTTGGGGGGCTAAGCATGGTGGCTCACGCCTGTAATCCCAGCACTTTGGGAGGCTGAGGCGGGCGGATCACTTGAGGTCAGGAGTTCGAGACCAGCCAGACCAATACAGCGAAACCCCGTCTCTACTAAAAATACAAAAAGAAATTAGCTGGGTGTCATGGTGCATGCCTGTAATTTCAGCTCCTGGGGAGGCTGAGGCAAGAGAATCGCTTGAACCTGGGAAGTGGAGGTTATGGTGAGCCGAGATTGCATCACTGCACTCCAGCCTGGGTGACTGAAGGAGACTCCGTCTCAAAAAAAAGCCTTGGGGGTACAGAGGTCTCTACCTCCTCCCTCCTCCTGCCGGGGATGTAGTGTCCCGCTAAAACCCCAGCCGGCTTGTCCATCCCAGCTCACATTCACACCTGGGTCACTCTGAGGCTGCTCTTGCCCTGTGGCCCCCACCCTAGATAAGGAGGGGAGGCAACCAGCAGCTAGAGCAAAGGGGAAACCTCAAAGTGACCTTTCCTCTTCCCAGAACACAGCAACCAGCTGGCTAGGAATGAGTGATAAGGACGCCAGGGTGGGTTGGCCTATTCCCGTGCCTGGCACTCGTGCGTCAAAAATCCCCTCCCCCACACGCACACCCCCGGCAGGACTGAGGGTCAAGTCAGCCTGGGCCACAGTGACAGGATCACCTCCAGACCTGACCAAAACCCACAAATGGGCCCCTCACAGTCCTGCTCCCCAGATGTTCTACCCTCTTCTCACAAGATTTCTGCTGTTCCTCTAATCAAGTCTCAGGAAAATTTGGAGGGGTTAAGGCATGGGGCAGCAGGTATAAGGGCAAATGAAAAAAGGAAAGCCAAAGAAGGCAGAGTGCCTGCTAGAGATGGCAGAGCCAGAAAGAGGCTCGTCTGGAGTCATCGCAGTAACAATAATAGTCGGAGTTTATTGCATGCTTCCCACGGCCAGGTGCCAGTCTGAGCCTTTCAGTGCATCCACTCACTCAGGCGCTATCTCTGCCTGAGCCCATCTCTGCCTACAAGATTCAGATAGTGTTGACAGAGACCTGGTCAGAAATGTGACTGGGAGGAGGTACCGGGACTTGCTTTGACATGAGCTCATTGGAGGGGAAGTCCTGGAGAAACCCAGAGGGCATCTGCTCCAGACTGTGCCCTCCCCACAGGGTCTATTTTCCCTTTCCTTCCCCTCTTCTGGCTCCTCCACCTCGCAGGACCCCTGCATCCCCTCTGCTCCAGGTTTGGCCCACTCTCCTGCCAGGGTATAGAATGGCCCATGCACCTACATCTCCTCTCCTCTGCTCTCCCTGGCTCACCCCCTACTCCCCTTAAGTCCCACAATCCCCCTAAGTCCCTCCAGCCCTTTGGGACCAGGCCCCCCTTCCCTGCACAGTGGAGGAGGGGCAGGGTCCCCTTTTGTTTCTCAGTGTTATCACACGGTACCTGCTATTCATCATTGACCTGGTAGGGGGATGGGAGGCAGTGGAGGGGGAGCAGGGCTCGAAGATACACACCTCTGGCAGTAGGGCACTTGACTTTTTTTGCAGCGATGCTGACATCACGTAGCAGGGCTGTTTGTTTTTAACTGGGGATCAGATTGTCATGTTCCCTATACCTGGCTCTCTTACTCCCTCTTCCACTTTCCTGCCCCTAACCTAGTATCATGAGACACCCTCTCTGAGACCCTGAGACCTGATTCCCTGAGACCCCCATCCCCGCTAGTTCTCTGCAGCCCCTCCTCCCCACCACGCCACTCCCAGTCTCCTTCCCTCCACCTCTTGTCCTTACCTGAAGAGCTGGCTGGGATGAAGTAACCTCCCCTCCTAAGTCCCACCCCACCTCAACCCCTGTTCTTAGAATTAGGAAATATGTCAAGGGTGCCTCCTCACCAGGAGCGGGGGGAATTCCTGTGGCTGCAGATTTGCAACTCTGGATGTCATAGTCCTGGGAAACCAAGGCCAGAGGGGAACCAGAGCCCTCAAGAGGAGTAACAGAACCCAGAGGTCCTGTCCCATCAGCTGGGGTGGCAAGGTCACCAGGGTGGTCAGAAAGGGCCCTTCTGAATGCCACTCAGGGAAAACATTGTCCTGGGATCAGCATTGTCCCTGGAAGGTCTGAAGCCCTTTCCAACAGGAACATTGGCATTGGAATCAAGTGCAGCTCCTTTATCTGCAAAAAGAGACCATTGGACCAGTGTGGTCCTCAAGTTCTCTTCTACACAAGACTTTCTGACTCTGACTGGCTGCTGGGTTCTCCTCTTTATGCAAACTCAGGATTGTGAAAGCTCCAGAGCCTTCTCCCCTTCAGCATCCTGTTTCTGGAACGAGCAAAGGGCATGGGAAAGAGACAGATTTTGTATTCCAGTAAAGCAAGGGAGGCTTTTCCTCTGTTAGCCTGTGTCAGAGGGGACTCCCTAGCATCTTGGTGCTCCATCTGTAGGCAAGCCTGCCCAGTAGGGCAGAGCTAGTCCTGAGTCACCTACCTGTTGTTCCCTGAAGGACGTCCACCACCCCGCCACTTTCCTCCCAAAGGAAAAATGGACAAAGCCAACACGTGTGTACAGGCTGGAGGGGTGCACATGGAGATCCCAGGAGAAAGAGAGATCCTTCAGGGGCGAGATGGTCAGGAAAGGCTTCATAGGCAAGAAGGAGGAGGGCAAGGAGTGGGAGAGGAAGAAGAGGGGAAGAGGAGGAACTTCAACAGGTCTTAAGGATGGGCAGGTCTAGAAAGGCAGAAATGAGTCAGGGCACCTCAGGTTAAGGAGGAAAGTGGGAACAGAGACCCAGGCTTGTTTGGCGGGTGCAGAGAAGACCAGCCCAGATGGTATGGAGGGACCCAGTCAACAGATTTCCTGAATCCACCAATACGAGGCCAGAGGATAAAAAATTAAAATGCCAGAATAAGGAGTTTGGGCTTAATTCTCCTGGAAATAAGGGAGATGGTAGTTTTGGAGCAGGGAGTGTAGGCTGGGTTGGAGGAGCATGGCTGGAGACCAGCAAATCAATTTTGCAATAGTCCAGGTATGAGATAAGACAGGAAGAGGGGGGCGATGGGACAGGGTGGGTGGAGCATGGAGGCAATGGTCAGGAGAGAAGGACAAGAAGGAAGGAAGGAAGGCAGGGAGGAAGGAAAGAAATAGCATTAGGATTTGGTGAACAACTGAACGTGAAGGCCGAGGGGGAGGGAGAGGACAGGAATAAGGATGTGGGTGGGCTGGGTGGCAGGAAGGAAGGTATCACTGAGGAAGTGGGGAAGTCAGGGGTAGGGGTCTGGGATAGTCGGGTTCAGTAGAATCAGATGCTAATAACTTCCTTCCCCACAAACACATTACTGGAACTTAGATTCTTTGAAAGCAGCCTAGGAAGATGCTTCAGGGATCACTGCCTGCCGATTGGTGTGGAAGCAAGATCTTCCATCACCTCCTCCTCCAAAGGGCTCTTCTCTTCCGATTCAGCCTCCCTTGAAATTGTTGGCTGTATATATATATATATATATATATATATATATATATATAATATGTATATTATATTACATATATATAATATGTATATACATAAAAATATGTGTATATATATATATATATATATATATACATATTTTTTTTTTGCAAGTGGTCTGTTTAGTGGCCTGGGCTAGACTCCCCAAACCATGAGTCTTTCTCTGAAGAAAAGTCTGGAGCTCTGAGTTCCTATGGGTGGAGGTCATTCTCCCCAGTCATTGAACCCCCCACGAAAACCACCTGGACAGCCAGACTCTTGCAGGCTCTGAGGTGTGTGGAGAGTAGGCAACCCCACCCCGCCTCACGGGTGGGCGAAGGGCCGGAAGCCTCTGAGTAGTCTCTCCCAGGAGGTAGAAAGCACCCTCCCATCTTAATCATAGTAATCATTGCTGCTACCATTTACTGGGTGCCTGTGAAAGGCCAGCCTCTTCATACACATGATCTCACTTAATCCTCACAGCAACTGCCTGCAACTGTTATTATTCCCATTTACAGATGAAGAAACTGAATGTTTGAACCCAGGTCATCTGGTTCTCAAACTTGTGCTGTTTTCCTTAAGTCACCCCATCTCTCATTTCTCCCACTGAAATGTCTCACATGCCATTGCCCTTATTCATTTCTGCCCATGTCTCCTCCAAAACACCATTTATCAATTCATTCTACAAGCATTTGTTGAGTACACACTAAGGGCCAGGCGAGGGGCTGGGCACAGACGCTGGGGGCAGGTTCATTCTCCCACCTTCCCTTCCACTGGGTAACACCTGTGGGGTCTTGCTGGGCATCCCGCCCTTGCCTGTAGTTCATAGTGGACCTCGGGATCCCAAGACCAAATGAATGGAATGCACCAGCCCAGCCTTAACCAACTTGACCACAATCTTGTTCATAACAGAAACTCACATTTGCATCACGCTTTACATTTTACACAATGCTTTCTTATCCATTAACTCATTTGATCTTCACAGCAACCCTTGAGGTATGTCTGTTACCCCCACTTTACCGACACTGAATCTGAGGTTCGAGAAGTAATGTTGCCCATCCCACCTCCTCAATTAAAGCAGGACTAATCCAGGCTTCTGGACGCTTTTATAAAAGGCATTAAGCAACCTGCTCCCCTCTGACAACCTCCCCACTCACCCAGGCTCCCCTCTAGGGAGGTGGGGGCATCTCTAGCCCCCATGTAGTTACTCACTTTCAACCTCATCTCAAATCTTTGGCCAAACTGGCCACAGCCACCCCACACTCCCCACCTCCCAGATACAAATCCTCACTCTAAGCCTGCCCCATCTCTTTCTTCTCTGCCCTTCTTTCTCTGCGGTCCTCCGAGCAACTTCTCCCAGCTCTGGGAGGTAGAGGGGAGGTGGGAGGCCCAGTAGTTGGAAGAGGGAGGGGGAAAGGTTCCTACAGGGAACTCCTCCGGGCCTCAGGGGCCCTGGCACTCAACTCTGCCCAACTCAGCTCCTGGAACGTCAGTGAGGTTGCGCAAAAAGTGAGGAGGAGAGGAGTGCCAGTACACAGGGTGGGGGAAAGGTTAGGCTCAGGAAGCCGTGGGAGAGACAGCCGGCAGGCAGACCATCCTGGTTTCCCCACACACACCATTGTCCCCCCGGGAAACCTGTTGGTGAAGTTCTAGGTGTCTTATCCAAGAAGGGGCCTCCTGAAGTCATCTCAGCTATCCCCCTGCCTCCGGGCAAGCTGTTTTCTCTGTTTCTTCCAGGCTGACTGGCTGAATGGTAGGAGCCTTTCTGCCAGGGGTCTGGGGAGGAAGTATGGCTTGTGGGGGCACCAGGGGTCAAGGAAGAGTAGGGTCCACGTGCTGAATCAAGCAGGGACTCCTACCCTCATACTTCCACCTCCCCCTTGCCTGGTGCTCAGTGGGGGTGATGGTGATGTCACAGGTGTGGAGTGCCAGCCACGTGCTGAGCGCCAAGCAAAACAGCCAGGGCGAGTATATGCATCATCAGTGCCTGGGAAGGAAGGCCACCTCGAGAAGGGAGTCTCACGGAAAAACTTGACAGAGGGAAGGGAGGCACCTTGCTTTATGGGGGTGGGGAAGGCCAGAATAAAACTCTGCTGCTGCAAGGACCAGAGAGAGAAGGCCTGGGCTGGCACTGGGGAGGGATGTCCCCTCACCCTCCCCTCCTCTGCTTCTCCCAAAGCTTGTAAATGCCCCAGTTATGAGCCAGCCCAGGCCCCGCTACGTGGTAGACAGAGCCGCATACTCCCTTACCCTCTTCGACGATGAGTTTGAGAAGAAGGACCGGACATACCCAGTGGGAGAGAAACTTCGCAATGCCTTCAGGTAACTGGCCCAGAACCCGGACTCCTGCCTCCTCTGCTCCCCACCAAAATCCTTTCTGCAGCAGGACACAGCTTCTGCACCGGTATCCCTAAGATGGGGTGAAGGGAAGCCCTGGGGAAGCGAGGTTCTATATAATGAATTTAAGATCCTACAACCTCATCTGTACTGAGACCCCCAGGGAGGATGGGGAGCAGGAGCAAGAACCATCCAGAAGGGTTATAGGGCATCCCCAAAGCCCTGCCTGGCATCTCCCATATTCTCACTACATCCATGTTCCTTTATGTTTGTTAAGGCATGGTAGATGGGCATGCTACATTATGGAGGGGTGGGGAGTATCAGAGCCCTTACTCCACGCCCTATTCCCTCCTTACAAAAAATACCTGAAGTTACCATCACCCCAAACCCTTTGTCCTTTCCTTCTTGGATGTTCCTTCCTCCACCTCATCCAGAGAATGCCCAAAGGAGGCCCTAAATTCCTGGACTTTCCTGAGGGGGCCTACCAGGGTGTAGTCCTGCCAGCACCAAGGCTCTTTCCACTCTCAGCTCCCTGGAACTGCGATGGTGGGTATGAAACCTTGCCCCTAAAGAGGCGCTACCGAGGTGATCCATACCCACACCCCAGGAGGCTGGGGCTGCCAGCGTCACCCTCCCCCTTCCCAGACTCCTGGCAGACCTCCTCCGGCCTAGCTATAGGCCGGCTCACTCTCCCTCACTCCCCTGGGGAAACGGCTGATTCAGTTACCTGGATTGAGGTCACTGGCAAAGGCTGAAGTGGAGACGCAGGTGGAACTGGTTCAGGCCAGGGGAATCACCCACTTGAGTTTTTACTAAAAGCCTGGCCCAACCCTGTTTCTCTTGGGAGGCTCCATTTCTGTCCAGTTACAGTCTGTCCTCACAGCTGTGCTCCTCAGACAGGTGGTCTCTGCCAGTCTCCGTGCCCAAAGAGACTTTAGGGCACAAAGTCTGAGGATGAGAAGATCTGCTATTGTCCTAAAAGATTAGTATAATGAAAGCTGTAAAGGGATATAGCAAACTAACAATTCCCATGATACTGGCACGAGAGCCTTGAGCAGTGCCTGGCATAGAGAAGGTACATCAATAAATATTTGTTTCATGAATGAATGAATGAATGAATGTCTAGAAAGCTAATCCCTTTCTCCACTCTCCTCTTGGCCTCTGTTTCCAGCCCTTCTTTCAAGCTTCAGGTTGCTTTGCCCAACATACAGCAGACTTGCAAGTAAGGTTGGGCATGGCCTAGCCCTCCAATGAGCTGTTTTTCTTTCCCTAGCCAGCTCTCTATTCATAAGCCCAGTTTTCTCTGCCACACACAGACCTGATGGAGCCCTTGCAGGGCTGGTTCTCTCTTTGAACAAGGCTTTAGAGTTGCATTAAGCGATTTACCACCCGTCCACCTCCCCTTCCAGTATCCCAGGGCTGGCAGAGGCACCCGTGAGCCCCAGAAGGGACTGGGGGTAAGATATTGACGATGATGCTGTTTCATGGAGTGTTAGTTGGAAGAGAAAATCTGCTCAGACTTTCCAAGGTACAAAGCATTGTCTGTGTTGGTTTCAGTCTTGGGTGACATCCAGGGGACCGAGTGTCAGGGAAACTATTGTTGAGAAACAGCAAAGAGCAAGAATTGGTGCTGGGCAGGAAAGGAAACCTCATCAGAGCAGGCCAGTGAGTCACCAGATGGGCCCTAAGTATGTGAGTTCCCTCAACTGGGAGAAAGAAAGCAAATGCCCCTCACCCACTTCCAGTCATCAATCCACCGGCTGTCACCCTTGAGTTTGTAAGCCCTTGTTCCTACCGCTCCTGAGTTTCTATGAAAGGACCTTGAGGTGTTCAACAAACAGGGAAGGGATCAACTCTCCCCACCCTGCGTTGACCAACGAATTCTTCCTTCCTCTGCTGCCCAGAGAATTAACAGGAGAAAGAACTCCGGTACCGGAGTTGCCACACATAAAGGATAGTGAGTCAGCAGAGTGTACCCGGCAGGAACAATAGAGCCTTCCTTTTCAGGGAAGTTCTAAGAAAAATGGCAGCAGGCAGGCCCTACTCATGTATTCACTCATTCATTTAATCAACAAATGTTTACTAAGTGTCCCTGTGCAAGGCTCAAGGTGTACAACGATGAACAGTAGAGCTAGGCTTCTCGCCATGCATGGTGGGGTTTGCTGTCTAGTGGGAGAGACAGACAAAAAGCAAGGAACTGCCCCACAGGATGCACAGAGAGTGGCAGGAGCCCAGGCACAGGTACCCAGGCCTGGGATCAGACCGAAGGACTCAGAGGAGTCTTTCCCAGAGAAAGGCCATCTGAGCCAGGGGATGGGTTTGATACCTCTGAAGGCTAAGCCACCATAACACTCATACTTTTAAGCCAAGTCTTGTAAACTCCCCAGGTAAGCAGCTGGCAGTCAGAAGACCTCCAGCTAATGCCCAGGGCAAGTTGACAAGCTATCAAGAAAAAGTTCCTGCATTTTCTTCTCAGTATACCTGGCACACAGTGCACTGAATTTAGAATGAACCAATGAATGAAATGAACAGGATATGATAATCCCTCTCCAACTTGGAATGTCCAAGCCATGCAGAGCCGACTGGAAATCTGCCCCTTTCCCCTTCAGATGTTCCTCAGCCAAGATCAAAGCTGTGGTGTTTGGGCTGCTGCCTGTGCTCTCCTGGCTCCCCAGGTACAAGATTAAAGATTACATCGTCCCCGACCTGCTTGGTGGACTCAGCGGGGGATCCATCCAGGTCCCACAAGGTGAAGGGGTCCCCTCAGCCAGGCCTGGCTTGCTACACCCCCATCATTCCTCTCCTCAGCCCCATTCCGTTCCTCTGTGATCCTCATAAAACAGTCATGCTGCTGAGCTTCAATCTCATTGTCCTCTGCAGGCATGGCATTTGCTCTGCTGGCCAACCTTCCTGCAGTCAATGGCCTCTACTCCTCCTTCTTCCCCCTCCTGACCTACTTCTTCCTGGGGGGTGTGCACCAGATGGTGCCAGGTAAGGCCCCTCCCCTCTGGGCAGGCAGGATGACACAGACCACAAGGATGGGAGGTGTGGCGAAGAGGGCTTGGGAGATTTTCCATCTGCATTCTCCTAGAGTTGGTGTTGGTCAGTCCTAGGGGAATGGTCACTGTGAACACCAGTCCCGGGTCCTCGGTGACCTTGGAGAAACCACTGAGCCTCCTTGAGTTCAGTTAGCATTACCTGTTCCATCTTCCTCCCTGGAATGAGAGGAAGACTTGGCAGAAAAAGATATACTGTATACTATAACATGCTTAAACAGATGTGAGAAATCACCATCTAACTCCCTGGCTGGTCTCAGCCGGCCACTACAGGGACATCTGGACTTCTGCAGTGCTAAGTGAGACGGAGGAAAGCCTGGTCACACGGGCTGGTTTCTGGTTCAGGCTGTGCTTATATTTCTGAGTTCATTTCCTCACATGTCCAGTGAGACAATATTGACCGTTGAGCCGAAAGTACCTTGAAAAGCGCAGAGCATGGTTGGAGTGAGGGTTGGTATTATTATGATGGAGAATAGTGTTGGAGGTGCAGGGATCCATCCCCCTGGGGGTCGGGAAGCGCTCCTGGGCCCCTTTCTGGTTTCCATGGGTGTGGCCCAAACATCTGATTTTTGCTGGCTGGGTGGGGCACCACAGGTACCTTTGCCGTTATCAGCATCCTGGTGGGTAACATCTGTCTGCAGCTGGCCCCAGAGTCGAAATTCCAGGTCTTCAACAATGCCACCAATGAGAGCTACGTGGACACAGCAGCCATGGAGGCGGAGAGGCTGCACGTGTCAGCTACGCTAGCCTGCCTCACTGCCATCATCCAGGTGAGGGGCAGCCCCCAACCCTGCTAGGAAGGCATCAGACCACCCTGCCCTTGCTTCAAAGCCTTAGTTTTAATGCTAAATCTGATTTAGGGGGCTGGGCGTGGAGGCTCATGCCTGTAATCCCAGAACTTTGGGAGGCTGAAGCAGGCAGATCACTTGAGGTCAGGAGTTTGAGACCCGACTGACCAACATGCTGAAACCCCATCTCTACTAAAAATACAAAATAAGCCAGCCATGGTGGCACGTGCCTGTAATATCAGCTACTCTAGAGGCTGAGGCAGGAGAATCACTGGAACCCAGGATGTAGAGGTTGCAGTGAGCTAAGATTGCGCCACTGCACTCCAGCCTGGCGACAGAGCAAGACTCTGTCTCACGAAAAAAAAAAAAGAGAAATAAAGAAAGAAAAAAGGAAAAAAAAATCTAATTTAGGGCTCTACCTCCTCCCTCCTCCCCATCCCAGGGCTAAAGAGAACCTTGAAAATTAACAGTATCTCCTCACCTGCATCTAGCAGAACCATACAAAAGAACAACAGCTGCACCTGGTAAAAACTGTCCTGAGCTTTAAAACTGTCTAAAAGACTCAGAGCCTCTCTCCATTATCCCTTGGAGAAACCCAACTCTGCCAGCACAGTCTTGCAGACTGCTAAGTTTCTCTAACATCCCTCACCCCGCTCCAGCCTCCTCTGCTCCAAGCCACAGCAGCAGTTGCATGACATAAATTGAGCTTCTGCAAAGGGTTGCAAAGGATTCTGCTAGGTTTTACGAAGGGAAGCACAACAAGACAGAATGCGAGAGCAAAACGCAGCCCCAGAGAACACCTTTTCATTCACTCATTCATTCAGTTTCATGCCAAGAACTGGGCTAAGCCCTGGGATACAAAGATAAGTAAGAAAGAGGTCCAATTCACAAGCTGCTCACAGCCCAGCAGAGGAAGGAGCCATGTCAACAGATACATTTGTATGCAGTGAGATAAGCAGCAGAGTAGAGCTATGTACAGAGACCCATAGGAACAGAGCAGAGAGTCACGGAGGACCTCGAAGAGGAGGTGACACTCCACCTGTCTTAAAGGATGAGAAGTTAACCAGGAACAAGATATACAGAGGCTGGTTCAGGCAGACGGAACAGTGCCTAAAAACACTGAGGCCTGAGACAGTGTGATCTGTCCAGGAAACAGCAGGGAGATTGCTGTGACTAGAGGGTAGAGGACCCCAGAAGAGGCTAGAAAAGTAGGCAGGAACCAGACAATGAAATCTGTGGTCTGTTCCCTAAACAGCGACTTTGGGTATGGTTGGCAGTTTATACGGATCATTTGGGCTGCCCAGAGAATGATGAGTGGGAAGTGGATTAGAATCAAGGCAGGGGACCTGTTGGGAGACTCTGCGGAGGCCCAGGCAGGAGTCATGCAGGCCAAGACCAGGTAGAGAAAGAGATGAGGCTGGACTTGAAAAGAATGTTTTATCAGGAGCCATAACAGAGCTTGGTGACAGATTGGATGTGGGAGGTTAAGGTAGGATGACTCTCAAGTTTTTGGTTGGGCAACCAGGTTAATGATGGTGTCATTTACTGAGGGAGAAAACACTGGGGGAGGACCAGGCTTATTTTACAGATAAGGAAGCCAAAGCCAGAGAGGTGATGTGACAAAAAGGCCTGTGCTCTAAAGGAACTGAAGATCTGATGGCAATCATGTAGAGCACAATGAAGGGCAGGTGAAGGTCACAGACGGCCCATTTCGCTCGAGCTACTCCTATCCCAGGGCTGCATGGAGCTCCAGGCCTGGGCGTGAGTGGGGCGGGTTGTTGGAACTGATGAGCTGCATTGGTCTTCCCCCACCAACCACCGTTTTCCTCCTCTCAGATGGGCCTGGGCTTTGTGCAGTTTGGCTTTGTGGCCATCTACCTCTCCGAGTCCTTCATCCGGGGCTTCATGACGGCGGCGGGCCTGCAGATCCTGATTTCGGTGCTCAAGTACATCTTCGGATTGACTGTCCCCTCCTACACAGGCCCGGGGGCCATCGTCCTTGTGAGTCTGGGGATGCACCCCGGCAAATGGGGCAAGGCTTGTGCAGACACATGAGGAAGCTGTACTGTTTTAAGAAGCTGTGGGCTGCTCGTTGTAAGATGTTCTCAAGCAAGGGCTGGCTTAGCTGTTGTTGAGAGAGGATTCCGAGGGGCTTTCCTTCTTGGGAGGCCCAAAGGCACCTTGAGGCTTACTGAGGTTCTTGGTAGTTAATCCCTACAGAAAAGAGCTGGACACTCTCCACCAGTTCCCCATTCCAGCGTCTCAACCTCTCCCTGCCTGGAAAGTCCTTCCTCACGTCTAATCTCCATCTGTCCTCCTTCAGCTCAAAGTCTTCTGAAGAAAAAGAAAGCATTCCCTTCCAGCATGAGTTCCCCATGTACCTTTTGGGAGAGGGCGGTGGACGGTGGGACAGTGTTTCTGATCAGGGTTTGAACCCTGTCTTGGTATGCCTCCGTTAGCTTTGATGGCATCCCTTCCCTGGGTCAGACACCCAAAGGCGGGGTAGTATGGGAAGAAGGGGTGGGAGCCTGTGAGCATGATGCTCTTTCCCCCAGACCTTCATTGACATTTGCAAAAACCTCCCCCACACCAACATCGCCTCGCTCATCTTCGCCCTCATCAGCGGTGCCTTCCTGGTGCTGGTGAAGGAGCTCAATGCTCGCTACATGCACAAGATCCGCTTCCCCATCCCTACAGAGATGATTGTGGTAAGGACCTTGTCCAGAGCTGGGGTGTTGGGGGGCCAGGCTGTGAGAAGAGGAAACCAGCTCAGTCAGGGCTGGGGGAGCCCCTACCCCTCCTCACCCCATCCCCTCCACTGGCAGCCAGTGGGACAGGAAGTCAGATGTGAATCCATCCCATCCCCGACATGTGGTGTTTCCTCTCTTTCTACTGCTTTGATACTTTCCCCTAAGGAGGCAGGGGAGTGGGATTCAGGGTCCCCAGAGAAAAGAAAGACTTGAGAGAGCCCCCTGCCCTGGCCCCAGCTTAGGGCCAATCCCCATTCTCCGCTTTGGGGTTTGCAGGTGGTGGTGGCAACAGCTATCTCCGGGGGCTGTAAGATGCCCAAAAAGTATCACATGCAGATCGTGGGAGAAATCCAACGTGGGTGAGTCTAGTAGCCCAGAAGCCTGGCCCACGTGTACCACCTGTCCCGCTAAGGCCTGAGCTCGGAGAGTGAGACAAGATGACCTCTATGAAAATGCAGTAGAAACTATATGACACTGACCATGTATGAATTATTACTGTTTCCTGAGAAGGGCCACACAACCAGCCGATGTTGGCTATTTTATGAAAACTGAGTCTTGACTGCCACACTCCTCTTGTAAATCTCATTCAATTGATGCTGTTAAACAAAGCCTCTCTGATCAGCCCCTCGCTGGCTCTTTGCCTTGCTCTAATGCATTGGTTCTTTGTCCATGCAGAAAGAGAGCTATTAGGTTCAATCAGATTCATGGAGCATCCACTCTGTGCCAGGCACCATGCTGGGCCCTGGGAGGAGAGGGGTGACGCTCGTCCTGCAGGGCTGGAGCAGGCAAGGCCACACAGCACTAGAGGTCTAGGGGGTCTGTGGACTCACAAGCATATAGAGTTCAGAATCTGGTAGTAAACAAATGAGGCCCTACCATGTACTGGCCTAGTGACCTTGGCAAGTTAGATTCTCTAAGCCTCGGTTTCCACCTTTGTAAAACAGGAATGGTGGTGCCTACCCTGTGGGGTAGTGCTGAGGATTCAGACTGAACGGAATAACTTAGGTAAAGATCCCGGCACACCATGGGGGCCCAGCTGGTCCCTGCAGGCTGGTGAACGACGTGGCTGCCCTCCCTGCTCACATTCTTGGGCTCTGTCTCCTTCCTGGCTCCTCGGCAGGTTCCCCACCCCGGTGTCACCTGTGGTCTCGCAGTGGAAGGACATGATAGGCACAGCCTTCTCCCTAGCCATTGTGGGCTATGTCATCAACCTGGCTGTGGGCCGGACCCTGGCCAACAAGCATGGCTACGATGTGGATTCGAACCAGGTAGCTCTGGCCACCTCCGGCAGGGCTGGGCGGGACAGGTCAACTCAGGCGTGGCATGAGACATCTTGGCTAGGGGGCTTATTGGGCTGAGGTGAGGCAGGGAGGCCTCTGGCCCCAAGAGGCTGACCTCCTCTCAACTGAGAGTGCGTGATTTTATAGCCACTGGGTCACTCTCAGGTCCTAGGCCCACAATCCGGCTTGCATGCCTGACTGCACTTGGTCCTCATGCCCCCCCACCCCACACTGGCTTCTAATCCTGCCCCTCCCCACAGGAGATGATCGCCCTGGGCTGCAGCAACTTCTTTGGCTCCTTCTTTAAAATTCATGTCATTTGCTGTGCGCTTTCCGTCACTCTGGCTGTAGATGGAGCTGGAGGAAAATCCCAGGTGAGCCTTGTACTAGGGGAGTGGGGTGGAGACGGTAACAGAACGGTTGCCCCAGTGAAGCCTGGGCACTGCAAGCCAAGCTAGCTCTTCTCCAACCCTCATCTCCCTCCTTAGTCTCCACTCCACCAAAGCCATGTATTAGAAATAAATCAAGAGCAAAACTTTCACACCTACTCTCTATCCCCAACTCTTTCTCGGAACAGGTGGCAAGCCTGTGTGTGTCTCTGGTGGTGATGATCACCATGCTGGTCCTGGGAACCTATCTGTATCCTCTCCCCAAGGTAAGATCCCAGCCATCGAGCAGTGGACAGCGAGAGACTCCAGGAAGAACAATCCCTGAGAGGTGTGTGGCACTTTCCAGACTACAAAGTGCCACCAGTATCATATTTACTCTCAACCACAACCTGTGAGGTAGACAATGCGGGTTTTATCCTCCCCATTTTACAGGTGAAGGAAACTGAGTCTGAGAGTCTAAGTAACCTTGTCCACAGTGAGGCAGTTCACAGCACAGGGCTGGTCCCAAACTCCAGCCTTCTGTCCTCAGAGTCAAATCCCTAGGCAGTGTTTACACCTCCCATGGGCACCAGGCTCTCATGTAGCCCGGCTGGGAGGGCTCTAGGCATGCGTCATTTAGGGATGAGGGAAGTGAGGTCGGGCAAGGATGGAGCCAGGGAGGACCCCACGGCTCTAACATCAGCACTTTCCAAACCTAAGATTGAATGCAGAGATTTGGGGGATCGGCCAGGGGAGGTGTTCCCCATCTCTGTCCTGCCAGGCTTTGGGGTCAGGTATGTGTAGGAAGGCAAAAAGAAGGGAACCCCCAGGGGCCCAGAGCAATGTTCCGCTTCTCTAGTCTGTGCTAGGAGCCCTGATTGCTGTCAATCTCAAGAACTCCCTCAAGCAACTCACTGATCCCTACTACTTGTGGAGGAAGAGCAAGCTGGACTGTGTAAGTATTGGGCAACCTCCGGGTACCGGCCATGCCCCTGCCCTCTCTTCCAACCCCACAGCCCTGTCAGTTAGCCCTGTCCTAACAATGAACCCTCTAGTCTGCTGCTTCCTAATTAGCATAGCTGAGTGGTTAAAAGCCCAGGTTTCGAACGGAGACATCCTATGTTCAAACCCTAACTCAGCCATCTGCTGGCTGCGTGGCCAGTACAAGCCCCTTAACCTTTCTGAGTCTTGGAGTCTTCATCTGGGAAATGGGTACTTTATACTTTCTGTCTCCCAGGGTTTTCTATGAAGAAGAAGCAGGGTAATACAAGTAAGCATGTTGTCTACATCGTATTTTATACCCAATAAAACTTAGCTATTACTATTTTTATGACATATAGCTCCAAAAAAGCAAAAGGAAATTAAAAAAAAAAAAAAAAACCTAGAACATAAAGCCAGAGGACCTAAATCTTGAGCAAGCAACTAGACTTCTCTGGAGTTCTATTTCCTCATCTGTAAATAGGGGTGAGAGTCATGCAGTCACGGTTGCGTCAAGCCCTGTTTCGCGGATTAAATGAGATCACAATGGGAAAACACCACATGAGCATAAACATTCTGCAAACATGACTTATTGTTATGACTAGTCCCACACCCCACAGCATCTTCCGCTGGGCATAGTAATGAAGGCCAGTGTGTACTGACACTGCATTCTCTCCATGCAAGCCCCACCATCACCTATGGGAGAGGATTTACTAACCTTTCTTAACGACAGTGAAACCAAGGCTCAGAAAAGTTAAGTAAATCATCAAAGGCCACAGAGGTAGGAAGTGGTAGAGTCTGGATTAAAACTCTAAGTCTTGGACTCCAGACCTCTGGGCTGGACTGTCTCATAGGAAAGAGAGGCTCACCCACCTAGGGCAGGGAAGAAAAGTGGCTCATCTGTGGTCACCCAGGGAGAGAATGATGAGGATAGGCAGAAAAATTATACCTCAGTTCCCAGCCCAAGGATCTACTTTTATCATAGCCCAACAAGTCCCTGTTATGGCAGGATTTCTTTCAGTTCATATGACGACTTGTGTTTCCATTTGATCTTCACAGCAATTCTCTACAGGAACCTGGGCATATGTCTTTCCTTTAGAGGAATGTGTGGGTCTTAAAATCTAGAGGGGGCACCTATCAAAACGTCATTCAGTGTTGCCCCCCACACACACAAAACCAGGCCCCCAGCCAGTCAGAAAGCACTGATGAGTTCCTGTCAGGGTCCACGCAGCACGCTGTTAGAGAGAGGGAACTCACGTTTACTGATCACCCGCTGAGCACCCATCGCTAGGTTAGGACCATCAGATTCCTTAACTTTTGAATCCTTTCATAAGGTAGGCATTGTTTTTCTCCTTTTGTGGGTTAGGAAACCAAGGTTCATATGGCCAGTAAAGAACAAAACTTTGGGCTGGGTGCGGTGACTCACACCTGTCTGTGATCTAGCACTTCAGGAGGCTGAGGCAGGAGGACCGCTTGACATCAGGAGTTCAGCATCAGCCTGGGCAGCATAGCAAAAGCCCACCTCTACAAAAATAAAAAGTTAGCTGGGTGTAACGGCACGTGCCTATAGTCCTAGCTACTCAGGAAGGTAAGGTGGGAGCATAGCTTGGGTTCATGAGTTTGAGGCTGCAGTGAGCTGATCGTGCCACTGCACTCCGATCCTGAGCAACAGAGCAAGGCCCTGTGACTCCAAAACCAACCAACCAAATAAACAAACCCAAGCACATCTGACCCAAGATGCATGCTCTTATGGATGCTGCCTCCCTGTGTGTGCTGGGGCTTCTTTTGAAAACATGGACAACCATAGTCAATCTAAGGAAAATAGACAAGTGTAACCAAAGCACAAATACATAAAATATTGCAAAAACATAATTAAAAAAAAGAAGAAGAGCAGGTCTGAGGTTGTGCTAGCAGAGAATGGCCTTGGCTAATTCAGGAAGACTTCCTGAAAGAGGTGGTTTTTTCCCCAGGTCTGCTTTTGACATCTCTCTTTTTACAGTGCATCTGGGTAGTGAGCTTCCTCTCCTCCTTCTTCCTCAGCCTGCCCTATGGTGTGGCAGTGGGTGTTGCCTTCTCCGTCCTGGTCGTGGTCTTCCAGACTCAGTTGTAAGTAACAGCTTTTGCCCTCCCAGGCCCACAGTGGGGTCCCTGGGCCAGGCTGTGGAAAGCTCCCATGCCACATCCCTGCTTAGCCCACTTCCACCTCTGGGCCTGGCACTAGAGGTGCTTCCAGGCCCGAGGAGAGCCTGACCCAGCCAGGACTGTGGGCACCGGCTGGGCTATTTGATTACTCATATCCCGAAAACCCCAGGGGAAGCCAGCATAGTCTCACTAGGGATGGCTGGGGAGAGGGCGGTGGCAGAGAAAGGAGGGCAACAGCAGGTGGTGAGATTCAACATCCTTCCAAAGACACTGCCAGAACTCCAAAGCAAATGCGACCCCACCCCAGGAGAACGCCAGGTAGAAACGGGTGCTGTGTTCTGCACACTGGGAGTATCAGAGAGAAGGGGTCCTGGTCAAGGCGGGGAGGATGCTGAGTGTTGGGGGAATCCTGTCCTCTCTTCTTGAGAACTCAGAACAGGGAAGTGATGACTTCAGGGTCATTGAAGCTTGTCACCTTGTGTACTCACCCCCCTTCTCTCCCCTGCCGCCTGGTCTGGGAGCTATGTCAAGGACCTATCTGTCATCCTCCTAGTTATAGGAGGCCGCAGGCCACCAGACATGTGTCCCCAGTGCAAAAAGACACAGCAAGTCTGGGGGTGAGGACAGGACCCCAACCTACCTTGGCTCTGCCCCCGCTCTGCCCCAGCACAGGCACCCTTCCAGGCCCATGTGCCATTTGCATTCTCTTATGTTTTTCTCTTCCTTCTTCATCCAGTCGAAACGGCTATGCACTGGCCCAGGTCATGGACACTGATATTTATGTGAATCCCAAGACCTATAGTAGGGTAGGTAATTGAAGCTTATGACCACCTTCTTTTGCTCTGTGCCACCCCAAGGAGAAATTGTTTTTTAAAGCTAATAAAAACATTTCTACAAATTGAGCTCAGTCTCCCTGTCACAGGCCCAGGATATCCAGGGGATTAAAATCATCACTTACTGCTCCCCTCTCTACTTTGCCAACTCAGAGATCTTCAGGCAAAAGGTCATTGCCAAGGTAAGGTTCAGCCCCTGGTGACCAGAGGCTCTGGACAGAGAGTGGCCAGAAGATGGAAGCAGAAAGGCAGTGGGAGCCGAGAACAGGCCACTCCTGTAGAGGGTGGAGGTCAAGATCGCTGTTGGCTCTCTCCCTACAGACAGGTATGGACCCCCAGAAAGTATTACTAGCCAAGCAAAAATACCTCAAGAAGCAGGAAAAGCAGAGAATGAGGCCCACACAACAGAGGAAGTCTCTGTTCATGAAAACCAAGGTAAATGGAGGCCAGGAGAAGCCCCTGTGCCCCGCTCTCCTGCCCATTGTGATATTGCCTGTTACTCACAGTACTCCGGGGCCCCACTTCCCACCCTGAAAGGCAAAGACAGAAAGTCTCTGGGAACACTGCCTGGTGGCCACTGGGCATTTTTCTTCTTCTTCTTTTTTTTTTTTTTTTTTTTTTAATAGATGGAGTTTTGCTCTTGTCACCCAGGCTGGAACGCAATGGTGCGATCTCAGCTCACAGCAACCTCTGCCTCCAAGGTTCAAGCTATTCTCCTGCCTCAGCCGCCTAAGTAGCTGGGATTACAGGTGCCCACCACTGCACCTGGCTGATATTTTTAGTAGAAGCAGTTTCAACATGTTAGCCAGGCTGGTCTCGAACCCCTGACCTCTCAGCCTCCTAAAGTGCTGAGATTACAGGAGTGAGCCACCACACCCGGCCTAGGCATTTTTCTTCTTGGATGAGGTGCTACCAGCTCCCAAGGTAGCCAATGAACTCCCATAACCCTTCCCCATTTTCTGGCTAAGACAGGACATAGCCCATGGACTTATGAACAAACCAGAGGGGGAGCAGCAGTGAATTTCCTAGGGAACCCAGGCAGCCCAGGGCTAGCAGGGCTAGGGTGGGCATGGGAGTAATTCCTGTAATCCCAGCACTTTGGGAGGCTGAGGTGGGAGAATCACTTGAGGTCAGGAGTTCAAGACTAGCCTATCCAACATGGCAAAACCCTGTCTCTACTAAAAATACACAAAAAATAGCTGGGTGTGGTGGTGGGCACCTGTAATGCCAGCTACTCAGGAGGCCGAGGCACGAGAATCACTTGAACCCAGGAAGCAGGGTTGCAGTGAGCTGAGATAGTGCCACTGCACTCCAGCCTAGGCAACAGAGGGAGACTCTGTCTCAAGAAATAAAGGAGCTCAGTGTCCCCAGAGGGGCTTCCTCCCAGAGAGAGTGGACGGAGGCTTCAGTGCCTCTCTTGAAAGGGTCCTCTGACTTTGTCTGGGTTGTAGGAGACCAAGCTTGCAGGCCCTGCCTAAGCAAGGGCTTTGGGAGAGGGAGGCCTCTCAGGTGGAGTTTTCAGGGTCTGTGTTCACCATCACCACGTGGAGTTATTCCCTCCACCTATACCCTTCATGTCCCTACTTCAGCCACAGCAAAGTCTAGCTCATCCTGGTGATCCCTGACTGTGCCCACTGCCCCCACCCCTCCAGACTGTCTCCCTGCAGGAGCTGCAGCAGGACTTTGAGAACGCGCCCCCCACTGACCCCAACAACAACCAGACGCCAGCTAATGGCGCCAGTGTATCCTACATCACCTTCAGCCCCGACAGCTCCTCAGCTGCTCGGAGTGAGCCACCAGCCTCTGCTGAGGCCCCCAGCGAGCCCAGTGACACGCTGGCCAGCGTCCCGCCCTTCGTCACCTTCCACACCCTCATCCTTGACATGAGTGGAGTCAGCTTTGTGGACCTGATGGGCATCAAGGCCCTGGCTAAGGTGAGGTCCTCAGGGACAGCAGGCACTGCCCCCTCCACCCTGCTGTCCCACATCCCCTTTCCTTGGAACCCTCATTTCAGAGAGCTGAGGGACGAAACTCACCACGGAGGCTAAAGGCTCCTAGGAACCCCTCCTTTCCCCAGACACTACCAGGATAGGATGTTCGTCGCAGAGCAGGTCCAGGCAGCAGGGGACAACGCGTGGCTGGAGAGGCCTACCAGAGCTTCAGGCCCCCGTGCTCCCAACATCCCCAGCAGAGGCCATCCCAAGTCCCTCTGAGGAACCTACCCAGGGGCTCTGAGGAGAGTCCAGTTTGGCTCCTGGTTCATGATCTGCTGCCCTTGTCCCTCATTCACCGGCCAGCCTAGGAGAGGGGAAGAAATAATAGCAGTGCCCCACACCATCAAGCTAGACAGCCCGCCCACGGGACACCTTGAATGAATGTATCTATCTGATAACTTTCCAGCAGCCACCGCCAATGGCGGGGAGTCAGCAAACCTCAGAGCTGGCTCAGATAGAGGCAAGCCAGGGGAACAACGGGCACAGAGAGTGTTTGGACTGATGTCACCATCAACCAGGTGTAGGGAAGGCCCCAACCCCAGCCTTAGGCCTCAGCCGGCTTCCTTAGCCAGGATCTGGAGTCCAGGCCAGCCTTAGCTGAAGCTCTAGACTCCCTGAGCCTCCGTCCTCCCCTGCAGCTTCTGCCTGAAGCCACAGAGGAGTCTGGGAAAATCTACGCTACTGGAAGAAAAGATCTAGTTCCACAAGAAGGGGTCATGGTGCCTTTAAGTGCCCGCCACGTTGGCACAACCCCATTTCCGCCCCCCGTCCCAAAGAAGCCATCAGCCAGCACTCCAGGGAAAAGTGGTGTGCTTTGCTGCTATTTTTACCTTTGGCTGCTGGGCTCTCGGGGTTGCTTATTTGTTTGACTTCCCCTCTGAAGTACGTTTTGTGAATCACTTTTGAGACCCGCTCAGAACATTCCTTTCCTTTTGCCTCCCTACCCCAACACTTCCAGCTGAGCTCCACCTATGGGAAGATCGGTGTGAAGGTCTTCTTGGTGAACATCCATGGTAAGACAAAGAGGATGTTTAGGGACTGAAAGGCTGGCAAGGAGGGTGGGATAGGAACAGGTTGGTGGGGTCTGAATAGTGAGTAGGTTGGAAATGAGAGCCCTCAGATAAACCCCCAAGCGGCTGCCTGCTCATAAAAGCTTCAGGTACCAGTCCAAAGAGACCGGTCAGATTGCATAAACATCCTAGGGGTCCTAGTGACAGAGTGGGGGCGAGGGAGTCATGGAGTTACAAAAGGACAGCTAGGATTCTAGTCTACCGCGTAACTAATTTGCCATGTATTCTTGGCGGAGTCACTTTATCTATCAAGGGATCTATTTCTACCTATGTAAAATGAGAGGGTTGACTAGTTGGATTTGGGGATCCTCTCCCACCCAGAATCTCCATGAATCTATATAGACAAAGCACACAGTACCCCGAATCCCCAGGGACCATATAAATATGCAGTTATACAGACACACAGTCTCCTAAGGGTGCGCATACACAGCCTCAAGGACATGGCCACAGAGCAGCAGACATTTACATCATTACCATATATGCAAAGTGCAGATATGTGGGAGCAAGTGCGCACAGACACACAGAAGCATGTGAAGGGGCACATACGCACACACCCAACTCCCTGCACTGGGTCACACCCACTCCAGCAGGGCCGCAGGTCCCAAGCTCCGCATGGCCACACTCAGGGAGAAAATCTGCAGCGGCAATGACCTGCTATGATATGCTCCAGAGTTAGAAGCAGTGGATTCTACCCGACCTCTCTGGACACCCCCTCAGGAAACCATCTCTAGGACTAAGAGTAATGGTTCTGCCACACACTGGAAGTTGCTGGAAAGGTCCGGGAAAACAAGAGGAAGGATGGATGCATGGGGAACAGAACTGGCAGCAACCTCCTCAAGGACGGCTTAGGCTTTACCACCCAAATTACCACAAAGTACTGACTCCCTAAATCAAACTGCTTCCTTCTGCCCTGGGTTGAAAGTTCAGCATCCTCAAGTTCACATTGCCCTCTGCCGTCCAGAACTGATATTGCAATGCCAATGCCATGGCCCTCAGATACAGCAAGAGCTCGAACCTCAGGCCTCTCTGTTCTGTCCCTGCTTGAGTCTCACCATCTTCTTCACCCCAGCTCCAATCCACAATGGCTGTTATCTTTCTGAAGGTGATCTTTTCTCCTTCTAGCCCAGGTGTACAATGACATTAGCCATGGAGGCGTCTTTGAGGATGGGAGTCTAGAATGCAATCACATCTTTCCCAGCATACATGATGCCGTCCTCTTTGCCCAGGCAAATGCCAGAGACGTGACCCCAAGACGAAACTTCCAAGGGGTAAGGTCCCTGCCCCTGGAGAATCCTAGGCTCCACGGCACTGAAATAGCAGGACCAAGAGGCACTAGAAAGAACACAGGAGAAGGTTTAAGTCCCAATACCAAGTCTGCCATTTAGGTTTTCTGATAGAATGAGTACCATCAACTAACATTACCTATCTCCCAGCATTTTTCTTTTGTTTTTGTTTTAGGGTAAAATGATAATTACATCTTTTGGGTCACTTGAAATCACTTTGTGTATTGTAAAAATTCTTTATCAATATAAATTTTGTGGTTGCACAAACCCCCAAAGCATAGTATAGCATGCCCACTCTTCTGGCATTGTTCCCTGCCTCCTCCTTATCTGTTTCTAAAGGGGGCTTTGGGGAAGGGAGGGGAGGGAAGTAAGCCTACCCATTTTAACTGAGCAGAGCTTAGAGATTTCAGGCTGGTGGTGGAGGAAGAGATTGGGTCTGAGTTTTGTCTCAGCTTTTTGACATTTAATTTACTACCTCAGTGACATACAAACAGGATACAAATAACACCATCTAAAACTCCAGTAAGGCTGAGGAGTCAGAAAAAGCCCACCCCCTTGGGTTCCTGCCTAGGTATCCCCAGCCATCTCTCAGCCCTCAGGGTCCTCTCTCAGCTCAACTCCTGCCCTTGGCCTCCCAAGACTTTGTTTGTGCCCTAGCCCTGGGGAAAACCCTCCCCTTCCCTCTGTGGGTCATAAGAAAGGTTTTTCTGGCTCTGGAGCAACGATTTGCTCTTTGCCTTAAGAGACTGATAAAGGTGAAGCCATCTGTTCTAAGCACTGAAAGACTGCCCAGGAACACACAGGGTGCTGGCTCCTGCCCTCCATACCTAGAGGGAAACTCTGGGGAAACAGCGAGCTTTCCCGCTTCGTGAATTTGTCCGCAGAGCAAAGAGGGAGATTCTGGAGGAATCCGCATTATTTGTTGGTGCCCTAATCACGTTCAGCTACTCTGAACGTGATAAGTATACTTTATTAGTTGCAGACTTATAAATAATTTATATTTTATATAATATAGTTACATATTATAGACTATATTCATACATACAAATCACACACATATATATACACCTTTTCAACAGCATGGTGAGGGGCAAAGCAGGCAAAGTGAGGCTGGTTATCAGACTCTTACAGATTAGAAAACAGATTCCCAGGAGGACAGGAATTCCGCAAGATCAGGCAGCTAGCCAGTAGTTTTTCTAAGCTGGGTAAAACCTTCCCTGCCTCTAATGGCCCACAAAGGAGGGAAGACCCTGATACACACCTGTCTGGTATAAGGGAGAAGACCACAGCTGTGCTGCTTTTGAGGCAGGTGAGGGAAAGGGCAAGAGGATGAATCATGTGTCAGGAAGCAGCGTCCACTCAAAGCTGGCCACGTGTCCATCTTCCTGCCACCATCCATCAACTTTGCTGTTCAGTCACTGAAGCTTATTCTGCACTGGCTTCCTCCCTTCCAGGCTCCAGGGGACCCTGAGCTCTCCTTGTACGACTCAGAGGAGGACATCCCCGGCTACTGGGACTTAGAGCAGGTGAGCTGAGGGACAGGGCTGTGAGGGTGGGAGCAGGGTGAGGAGGGGAAGGATGGGGTTGCTCTCAAATATAAGGTGTTTACTTGGCTGTCTCACCTCCAGCCCAGAGCAGTCACATTCAAGGCCACAAAGACTTGTGCTCATCTTTGTTTTCTTTTTTGTTTTTCTGTGTTTTTGTTGTTGTTGTTGTTTTTTTGAGACAAAGTCTCACTCTATTGCCCAGACTGGAGTAGCGTGATCTCGGCTCACTCCAACCTCTGCCTCCCGGATTCCAGCGATTTCCCTGCCTCAGCCTCCTGAGTAGCTGGAACTACAGGCTTGCACCAGGCAAATTTTTGTATTTTTCGTGGAGACAGGGGTTTCACTGTGTTGGCCAGGCTGGTCTCAAACTTCCGCTCTCAAGCAATCTGTCTGCCTCGGTTTCCCTAAGTGCTGGGGTTACAGGCATAAGCCACCACACCCTGCCTTTGTTTTCATTCTTCTCACTCCCTGAAAGGCATCCTGGGGAGAGGGTGAGCCACTGGATCAAGTCCTGGAGAACTAGTATCTATCTTTACTCTCCAACACATCACCCACGTGACCTTGGGCGAGCCACATACACCCTGGGTCCTAGTTTTTATCACCTGTGAAATTAGGGAAACATAAGTAATACCTGTCCCATCCACCACACAAGATTGGTAGGGGAGCCATTTGTTCTTTCACTCATTTAGCAGGTATTTATGGCATACCTAGTGTTTGGCTGACGCAGTTCAGGATGGGCACACAGCAGTGAGCAAAACAAAGGCCTCTGCCTTGTAGAAACTTATGTTCTGGTAGAATAGATGAATTCTGGGACTACAAATGAATTATTATTGCATGTGGACAGGCCTTTAGAACTAAAAGGCATGTGGCTGGGCGCAATGGCTCACACCTGTAATCCCAGTACTTTGGGAGGCTGAGGCAGGCGGATCACCTGAGGTCAAGAGTTCAAGACTAGCCTGGCCAACATGGCAAAACCCCATCTCTACAAAAATGCAAAAATTAGCCAGGCATGGTGGTGCGCGCCTGTAGTCCCAGCTACTCAGGAGTCTGAGGTATGAGAATCACTTGAATTTGGGAGGCAGAGGTTGCAGTGAGCCGAGATCGCACCACTGCATTCCAGCGTGGGGGACAGAATGAGACTCTGTCTCAAAAACAAACAAAACAAAACAAAACCATCCCCATCCCCACAGGGCCCATAGAAATTAACACCACCCCACCAATGCCCTGAATGAAAAGAAACCAGATGGCTAGGTTTAGAGAAATCTGGCTTTGGGTCTATGAGAAATAGTGTCTCTCTTTGTGCCTCTTCCCATTCTTTTTGACATTGAGCTCCATGGTCCTCTGAATCCACCTCTTACAGTCCTGATGGCAGGTGGAACAGATTAGAAAATAATGCTGGAGCCACGGAGATTTGGCATACTGATTTCTGTGCCCTCTTGGAATGCCCAGCATATTCCAAAAAGCTTGGATAGGACCAAAATAGCTTATCAAAGCAAGAAAGGACCTTAGAGCTTTTCTACTGCCAACCTTCGTTTTACCCAATGAAGGAAGTGAAGCTAAAAGCGGACAAGGGACACATGGAAGGTCACACAGCACACGGGAGGCGATTCACATGTAGATTTCAGCACCTGCTTGTGCCGCACCAGACGGGTTCACCTCCTAGCCTGACCCTGCCTCTCCCCTGTTCACACACACACTCACACACACACATCCACATGCGGTGCCTCACTCTGGCCAGGGGTTCCTAGGGTCACCTCTTGGTTGCAGCCAACTTGGTTGTGACCCCAACTGGTCTAACCTCTCTCTTCCCCTCCCACTTCCTTCCTGTGGCTTCTGCAGGAGATGTTCGGGAGTATGTTTCACGCAGAGACTCTGACTGCCCTGTGAGGGCCCTGCCAGTCCTCACGCTGCCTACAGAGTGCTGGCACTTGGGACTTCTACAGAGGAGGAACCCGGGGTCGCAGGGAGTGTGGGGAGGAGGAAAGTGCACCCCCAGGGCCCGCATTCCTCTCTCCTCTCCCCCTCTCTCCTCCCCTCCTTCCCTCCCTGCATTTCCAGAGGGAGCCTCTCAGCAGCAGGGGGTGCTACCCTTACAGGAGTGAGAGTCTGGGGAGCCCAGTCTTCACCCATCAGGCCCTGGCCGCAGTAGGGAAGCCTCCTGACCACTCCACCCCACCCACCTCTGCTCTGTCCTTGGCAGCTGGAGGACACCTTGACTTCCAGCTTTTACAAGTGAGCCAAAAACAGAAGGACAAGTACAACTGTGCTGGCCTCCTGTGCAAGCTTCAAAAAGTGTCCCAGGGCCCACATGGCTTGGTGTCAGATGGTGTCAGGCTGTCACGGGACACAGGAAAAAACTTGGTTAGGACTCTGGCTTGCCTTCCCCAGCTGCTTCAATGCTGTCTCTGGAAGCTCTGCACCCAGGGAAGGCCTTGGTAACGATGCGGCCCCCACATCATCCCAAGGCTGCCGAAGCCACCACTGCTGTCAGCACATCAGACTCTAGCCTGGACAGTGGCCAGGACCGTCAAGACCACCAGAGCTACCTCCCCAGGGGCAGCGCACTAAGGTTCTGCCTCAGCCTCCTGAAACATTGCTGCCCCTGCCCTCAGAGGCTGCTCCCTTCCCCTGGAGGCTGGGTAGAAACCCCAAAGAGACAGATCAGTAGCTGGCAGAATCCTCTGGCAGCCTAGTAATAGATACCAGTTATTCTGCACAAAAGCTTTTGGGAATCCCTCTTTGTACCCAGAGACTCAGAGGGGAAGAGGGTGCTAGTACCAACATAGGAAAAACTGATGAGACCTGGGCCCCGACAGTCTCCCTTGACCTCAAGGACAATCAGGGAAATGCCTCCCCTTGTTAAATCTGCCTTGTCCTTTACCTGGCAAAGAACCCATCATGTTGACTCTTCCTTACCTGCTTGTGGCCCAGAGCCACGATGGGGTTCTTCTTCAGGCAAGGGAGAAAGTCCTCCAGGATCCGCTGCATCCTCCATCTCCATGCAGATGTGGAAAGGGGCTGATCCAGATCGGGTCTTCCTCCACAGGAAGATTCCTTAACACCCTTAGGACCTGAGGCCATCTTCTCCTATGAAAATGAAAATAGGGGTTAAGTTCTCCATATATACAAGGAGGTATTGAGAGGAACCCCACTGTTGACTTGAAAATAAATAGGTTCCATGTGTAAGTGTTTTGTAAAATTTCAATGGAAATGCACAGAAAATCTTCTGGCCTCTCGTCACTGCTTTCCTCAAGCTTCTTCAACTTAATGACCCCTTCTCTAACAGGTTGGGCTGGCCCAGCCTAGGAAAACATCCCAATTTCTAACTTCAGCCAGACCTACATTGTGTATCTGTGTGTTGAGTGAGCTGGTCAGCTAACAAGTCTTCTTAGAGTTAAAGGAGGGGGTGCTGGCCAAGAGCCAACACATTCTTGGCCCATGAGCATTGCTTTTCTGTGAATTCATTATGCCATCTGGCTGCCAATGGAACTCAAAACTTGGAAGGCGAAAGACAATGTTATCTGGGATTCACCGTGCCCAGCACCCGAAGTGCCAAATTCCAGGAGGACAAGAGCCTTAGCCAATGACAACTCACTCTCCCCTACTCCACCTCCTTCGGAGTCTAGCTCAGGCCCAAGAGGTGGGAGAAGGTCACAGAGCCTCAGGACATCCCAAGTCAGAGCCCCCTTTGAACCACGTATCGAGATCCCCTGAGGACTTGATGAAGTGATCCTTAACCCCCAAGTGATCATTAACCCCCAGACCAGCCTCGGAACTGAGGGGGATTGTTGGCCCAGTGGCCTGGAGTTGGGGCTCAGGGAGAAATCTGCAACACGTCTGAGGGTTGCAGGGCCTGCCGTGGAGGTGATTGAAACACGTGGAGCAGAGAGAAGACATTGAAGAAAACATCTCTGCTTGAATATTTGGAAAAGAACACTCTTCTGGACCTGGTTGGAGCAGGAAGGATGGAGGCAAAGTAGTGAAATAATCCAGAATTTCAATACTTTTTAATATTCTTAGTGATACTGACCTGTGATGATATGATTCCCAGGGAGGACTGGGAACCTTATCTCTTGAGATATTTGCATAATTTATTTAATTTAAGCCTCATTCTCCTTTTGTTCATTTTGGTAATAAAGTGGATTTGAAATGTGAACAAATGCACATGTTTGGGTGGTTTTATAGAAAAACAAAACAAGTCACCTCCATGGAGACCTGGCCTTGCTTTGCATTATCCTGGCGGGAAGCAACAAGGACTCAGATTTCTCCATGGGTCTCCCAGCTCCTCTCCAGGTTCTAATTTTCCACTCCTAGGAATGCATAAACTTCCACGATCCAGCTAAAGAACAGAAATTGGGGAGGGAAGATTGGGCCGAGGGGTCCCTACACCCAGGACCAGTACCCACAGCCAACTCTGTGATTTTTGTGGCTATAGGGGATGTCAAAGCCCCATCATCCCTCTACATACCTTTCACTCACCAATTCTTTCACACTCATGGGATGCCTATTAAGGCCAATCCCATCATTACCCAACAAAGCCTTCAGAATCCTTAGTTTGGGGAAGCGCACAATCTAATCCCACCTTTTGCTCTCCTGTTTGTGAGACAATGCAAGGAGAGTGAGGCCAAGGGATTCAGTTGTCTTACAAGCTAGGTTGACTCTCAACTGTGTTTACCAACAATCAGAAAGGGAAGAAGATAAGAAGAATCACAGAAAAACAAAAAGTAAAGGCATAAAGGAGACAGAAAGAGGATGAGGGGGAAAGAGATGAAGGGCCAGAGATTAAACAAAACAAAGAGGGAAGCGAGATGAATGGTCAATGGGATGGAGATACACAGGAATAAAAAGATGGGGAGAGGCCAGGCATAGTGGCTCATGCCTATAATCCCAACACTTTGGGGTTTTAACGGGTTGCTTGAAGCCAGGAGTTCAAGACCAGTCTGGCCAACATAGTGAGACCCCTGTCTCTTAAAAAAAAAATGGGAGAACTAGAAGGGGAAACAGTTGAAGGAAGAGAATATGTTGCAGAGGCAGAGAAGTCAATGAGTCCCAAAATGATATTTATTTAAGATAAACTAATTGCTTTAGCCATTCAGCTGAGCTGTGGGATTTGGGTAAATTAGCCATCAACATCCCTCGCATAGGAGTTTTAGACTTTTTTTTTCTAATGATGCTATCTTAGCCTGATTCCCCCTGGATGCAGAACCTGAGACAAAAGTCTGTGCTTGGGTTATTTAGGCAGTGATCTCAGGGAGAGGAGTGATGCACAGAGTGAAAACAGGGAGGCAGAGAAAGCCAACACAAGAATGAGCCACTGTGAGAGGCAACCGGGGCTCCACCCCGCCCGTCCTTCCCAGGAGCCCTGTGAGAAGCATCTGCAAACTGTCCTAGAGAAACATTGAACCACCACACCCACATTCCATTGATCAAGGATGGCCCTATGGGTATTAACTCTTCAACAAATATAGGATGCATGGATATGCACACAGAGCAGTTCCCAAGGTGACCCATGCTAGGGCATCAGTTATGCACCCGCAGGAAGAAGAAGTACGGCACAGCTCCTGGGAGGGGCTGGACCACCCAGAACCATTATGCCAACAGAGGCTTAGTAGGAGGGTTGTGAGCGGCACATAAGCAGCACCTAAATCGGGTACATTTCTTTAGCCTTTCATCTTCCAAACCCACTGTTACCTATGTAGTTGTCTAACTACAACATGGCATTAGTTGTATAAGGAGGGAGTATAGAAGCGTTTGTAAGACAGATATCTCACCATTCTAGATTGGAATGGCATAATTTTAAGACTGAATCCTTGAACATGCCCAAGAAGAGGTAAACCAACCACCCACCAGGGAAGTTCTCAGAGGAGCTGCTGCTCCAGATGGTAGATCATATAAGATGACACTGAGACCTCCTATCTCTAAATTGCATAACATGAAAGCAGATTCTTTAGAATTATGGGAGTTACTTCCTGCTTCCAGAGTTGGAAGTAAACACTTTTCTTTCAACAAAGATTTTTGTTTAAATAAGGGACTTTTTAAACAAACTTTGTATTTGGAAATAATTTCAAACTAATAAAAAGTTGCAAAGCTAAAAGTATCACAAGAGGCCAGATGCAGTGGCTTACACCTGTGATACCAGCACTTCAGGAGGCCAAGGCAGGAAGATCATTTGAGGCCAGGAGTTTTGAGACCAGCCTGAGCAACAAAAGGACATCCCCACCCCTACCCCCATCTCTACAAAGACAATTTAAAATTTGTCTAAAGTAGTTGTGCATGGTGGCACGTGCCTGTAGTCCTAGCTACCGGAAGGCTGAGACAAGAGGATCACTTGAGTCCAGGGATTTGAGATTACAGTGAGCTATGATTGCATCACTGTACTCCATCCTGGGCAACAGAGCAAGACCTTGTCACTAAAAAGCAAAAAAAAAAAAAAAAATAAAACAATAAACACTGTATGCTCTTTAATCTGGTTCACTTATGGTTAACATTTTATCCCATTTACTTTATCATTTACTCTCTCATAGTCTCTCTCTCTCTCTCTTTTTTTTTTTTTTTTTCTTTTTTTGAGACAGAGTTTTGCTCTTGTTGCCCAGGCTGGAGTGCAGTGTAATGATCTCGGCTCACTGCGACCTCTACCTCCCAGGTTCAAGCAATTCTCCTGCCTCAGCCTTCTGAATAGCTGGGATTACAGGCACCTGCCATGATGCCTATCTAATTTTTTTTTTTAATTGTATTCTTAGTAGAGAAGGGGCTTGGCCATGTTGGCCAGGCTGGTCTCAAACTCCTAAACTCCAGTGATCCACCTGGCTCAGCCTCCCAAAGTGCTGGGATTACAGGCATGAGCCACCGTGACCAGCCTATTTCTCTTTTCTTTTTCTCTGTGGACAGACATAACTTTTTTCTGAGCCATTTGAGGATAAAGTCCTTTAACTTTACATACTTCATCCTACATGATCACAGTACAGTTATCAACTTAATGCATTTACATTGATCCAATACTTGTATCTAAACTACCATCCATATACTAATTTTGTCAGTTTGTCTAATGAATTCCTTTGTAGCATTTTTTCTCTCTAGCACAGGATCTAATCTAAAGTCAAGTATTGAATTTATTTTCTATTTTTTTACTTATTTATTGAGACAGGGTCTCACTCTGTCACCCAGGCTGGAGTACAGTGGAGCTATCACAGCTCAAGGCAGCCTCAGCATCCCCAAACAGGTGATCCTCCCGCCTCAGCCTCCCAAGTAGCTTGGATTACAGGTGCATGCCACTACTCCTGGCTAATTTTTGGCATTATTTGTAGAGATGGGATTTCCCCGGTGTTCCCCAGGCTGGTCTTGAATTCCTCAGTTCAAGCAATCCTCCTTCCTCAACCCCTCAAAGTGCTAGGATTACAGGCATGAGCCACCATGCCAGGCCAGGTATTGAATTTAGTCGCCTGCATTTTAGTTTTCTTTAATCTGGAACATTTCTACACTCGTCTTTGTCTTTTACAGCATTGACATTTTTTGAAGACTGGGATTCACTCACCCTTTCTTTGTATTCCTCATTTTGCATTTGTCTGATATTTCCTCTTGATGACACTGAGGTTTTGCATTTTCTCCCAGAATACTCCATAAGTAATGCTCTGTCCTTTTCTGCCTAACATATCTGGAAGCACATAGGGACCACCAGTCTCTCATAGGTGAACTTAATTTTGATTACTCAGTGGGGGTATTGCCCGATTTCTCCATTGTGTAATTACTGGGTTTTTTTTTTCTCCTTTGCAACTGATAGTTTGTGAGGACACACTTTAAGACCATGCAAATATTCTGCTGTCCATTAAAATTTCCCCTAGGTTGAGTATCCATTGACAATTCTTGTCTGACCCTATCAATTCTATGATGGTTGCAAAATGATGATTCTCCAACCGCAGCACACCCTCTACATCTAGCTGTCCTACTATAGGCATCCTACTACAAGCAAGAGCACTCACTTCTCACCCATTCTACAATTTCTAAAAAATTGTATATATGTTTGTCTGCCTGTTTATGTGCACCTTTATATGTATGAATATGTATATATGTGTGTGTATGTGTATTTGTAGGTATGGGTATGTAGTAATGTGCCACATAACGATGCTTCAGTCAATGACAATCACATATACAATGGTATCCCATGAGGTTATAATACTGTATTTTTATTGTACCTTTTTCTGTTTAGATATGCAAATACTTAACATTGTATTATATTATGCAGTACAGTAATATGCTGTATAGGCTTCTAGCCGTGGAGCAATAGGCTACACTATATAGTCCAGGTGTACAGTAGGCTATGCCATCTAGGTTTGTGTACACTCTAGGATGTTCACACAATGACAAAATCACCTAAAGAGATGTTTCTCAGAATGTGTCTCCATCGTTAAGCAATGCATGAAGAGGGCCCTCACTAGACATCAAATCTGCAAGCACCTTGATCTTGGACTTCCCAGCCTTCAGAGCAATGGTGTGTACACGGATATATTTCCTAGTGCTGACTGCTGAAAGTTCCAGGAAGCAAAGACACCCAGTAAAAAGGAACAAATCTAGTACCCAGATTTCAGCTTCTAACACCATTCCTTTCTAAAAGGAGACAGAACTCCTCAAAAGAAATGGCTGATTCCAAAGCCGGGTAGGATTCATACAAGATAAGTCTGGAACACATTTTTATACCATAAAGCAAGGAATAGTTCCAAAAAATTGGTGAGAGTATGTCACAAGGTCACAGGAACCAGATCAAAGTGGCCTCTACTAGCAAGGTAAACACCAAAATAATTACATGTAATAATGAATTTTAAACCATTAAAAACAAGAGTTTAGCTCATACCAATGATTTGAGAGAGAGAGAGAGAGAGAGAGAGAGAGAGAGAATAAGAAAGTCTTTGTATTTGTGTTGCTCCAAAATTCGTATGTTGAAATCCTAACCCCCAAGGTGATAGTATTAAGGGCCTTTGGGAGGTGATTAGGTCATGAGGGTAGAGTCCTCATGAATGGGATTAGTACCCTTATAAAAGAGACCCAGAGATATCTCACCTTCTGCTATGTTAGTTTACAATGAAATGACAGCTACCTATGGACCAGGAAGAGAGCTCTCACCAGACATCAAATCTGCCAGCACCTTGATCTTGGAATTCCCCACATCCTTGGATTCCCTTGATCTTGTCATCCCAATATCTGTGTCCTGGAAAGGCATAGTGGCTACTGGCCCCCAGAGGGAGGCAGACTGCAGAAGTGGCATGACAATGTGAGGAGTTCCACTGACCAGCTCCCCTGTGAAACTGGTGAAAATAATGTTTAAAAAAACATTAAAGCCTCTAGAAATAGTCCTAAGGGCAAACAGCAAATGAAGAAGCATCTATTCAAGAAAATCTATGAAAATTTAATAAGAAAGCAAAAGCTGTTAAGCCTAGAACATCTTTATGTTAGCCCCAAAGTATATCTTTACGTTCTTTATGTATAATAGCCCCAAAGTACATCTTTATGTTTTAAGTAGGGACAGACCCTACCAGATATACAGGAGGGTCAGTCCTTACTGTGGATAACTGAAACTGTGGGTTTCACTTTCCAGTTTTGGTTACCAGCAGTCAACCCTGATCTGAAAATATTAAACGGGAAACTTCAGAAATACACAATTCGTAAGTTTTAAATTGTATGCTATTCTAGGTAGCATGATGAAATCTTGCACCAACCTGCTGTAGTCCTGTCTGGAATGTGAATCATCCCTTTGTCCAGCATATCCATGCTGTATACACCATGTGCTCATTAGTCACTGAGTAGCCATCTGAGTTAGCAAATTAACTGTCATGGTATCACAGTGCTTGTATTCAAGTAACCCCTATTTTACTTAATAATAGCCCCAAAGTACAAGCATCATGATGCTGGTATATAGCTATAATTGTTCTGTTTTATTATTAGTCGTTAATATATTACTATGCCTGATTTATAAATTAAACCTTATCATAGATATGTATAATGTGTACATGAAAAATCATAATATAAATAAGGTTTTGTACTATCCAAGGTTTCACGCATCTATTGGGGGTAGATAAAATATGTCATCCACAGATAAGTGGGGGACCACTGTATGTTTTTTAATTTAAGAATATGCTATTTCTTCCCATTTGTTTAAGTCTTCTTTTGATAATTTTAGAAGTGTTTCCTTCCTTATATAGCTCTTACGTATTTCTTTTTTTTTTTTTTTTTTTTTTTTTTTTAGAAAGTATTGATAGGTAACCCGGGCTGGAGTGCAGTGGCGTGATCTTGGCTCACTGCAATCTCCGTATCCCTGGTTCAAGCGACTCTCCTGTCTCAGACCGCCCAAGTAGCTGGGACTACAGGCCTGCACCAACATGCCTGGCTAATTTTTGTATTTTTAGTAAAGACGGGGTTTTGCCACGTTGGCCAGGTTGGTCTCGAACTCCTGACCTCCAGTGATCCACCTGCCTTGGACTCCCAAAGTGCTGGGATTACAGGCGTGAGCCACCGTGCCCAGCTAGCTCTTACACATTTCTTAAGTTTAACCCTAAATATTTTTTTACCTTTTTTATTGTCTTTATAAATGGAATCTCTTTTATTACATTTTTTAACTGGTTGTTGTTTACATATATAAACTCTAACGATTCTGTATGTTCATTGTGCATCCAGACTACTTACTGAATTCTCTTACAGAGTTAGTAGTTTTGCTTTTCATTGCTTCAGGTTTTCCAGCTATACATTCTATGCCTGTAAATGACCATAATTGTACCCCCTTCTCAAATTTTATACCTATAATTTCTTTCTCTTATCTAATTGCATTGACTAGTATCTGCAAAACAATGTTAAGGACAGTAGACATTCTTATACTATTCCTGACTTTATTATAAATGTGTCTAGTTTTTCTCTGATTAAACATGATTCTTGCTTTGCATTGGGACAAATACATATTTTCTTATTTTAAGATTTTTGTCAAGAATGAATAGAGAGACATCTGGCATGACAATGTGAGGAGTTCCACTGACCAGCTCCCCAGGGTAACAGGTGAAAATTATTTTTTTAAAAAACACATTTAGGCCAGGTGTGGTGGCTCATGCCTGTAATCCCAATACTTTGGGAGGCCGAGGTAGGCAGATCGCTTGAGGTCAGGAGATCAAGACCAGGTTGGCCAACATGGTGAAACCCTGTCTCTACTAAAAATACAAAAATTAGCCAGGCGTGGTGGTGGGTACCTGTAATCCCAGCTACTTAGGAGGCTGGGGCAGGAGAATCTCTTGAACCCGGGAGGTAGAATTGCAGTGACCCAAGATCACGCCATTGCACTCCAGCCTGGGCGACAGAGTAAGAATCTCCAAAAAAAAAAAAAAAAAACCCAAACAAACAAAAACCCTTTAAAGCCTCTAGATTAAGGGTAAACAGCAAGTGAAGAAACTTCCATTCAAGAAAATCTATGAAAATTTAGTAAGAAAGCAAAAACTATAAACCTTTTAGAAGAAAACACAGAGGCAAATCATGATCTTAAATTTGGCAAAGAATTATAACTCCAAAAGTATGAGCAACAAAAGAAAAAATAGGCAAATTGGACTTCATCAAAATTTAAAACTTTTGAGCAAGACGGCTGACTAGAGATGCCTGGTGCTAGTCTCCCCCACAAGAAAGGACCAAGGCAATAAATAAATAGCTAAGACTTGACTGGTTTGTTGAAGGAAGAGCAATGGAGTGCAGAGAGGAAGTGGAGATGCACCTGTCGTGATTGGAAGTACTGGAGGGCAGCATGGAGGCACCTGCCCTTTGTAGCCCCATTTCCCTCCCCAGGATCAGATCAGCCCAGAGATGGGAGGGCTTTCCCATTGCAAGAAATAGGTAAGCAGAAGATTTCCACTAGATACATGGCCACCACAAACACCTACAGTCCATACTACAGGAGAATCTCGCAGTCTTCACAAGCCCTAAGCCCAATTTGGAAAGCTACCAGGAATTCATGCAGCTGCCTTACCCTGTATTAGGAGCACAAAGTATGTACTCCCCACCCTCCACACTTTAAAGCCTCTTGACTAAGAGCAAACGGCAAGTGAAGAAACTTCTATTCAAGAAAATCTATGAAAATTTAGTAAGAAAGCAAAAACTATAAACCCTTTAGAAGAAAACACAAAGGCAAATCTTCCTGATCTTAAATTTGGCAAAGAATTATTAGATATAACTCCAAAAGTGTGAGCAACAAAAGAAAAAATAGGCAAATTGGACTTCATCAAAATTTAAAACTTTTGAGCAAGATGGCTGACTAGAGATGCCTGGTGCTCGTCTCCCTGTAAGCCAAGCTGCTGCAGCATGGTACAATATTGAGACTACAGTCACTTTTGCAGTGTGCCCTCCTCTGGGGGCCAGTAGCCACTACACCCTTCCAACACAGACGGCTGAAGGCTCCAACTCTGGAGAGCCAGACCCCATGTCGGCTGACCCACTGTGTACACACACATGCTTCCAACCTGAGAAACAGAAACAGCCAGGTGAGCCCACCCCTGGAAAACCACACCATGATATGACAAATTCTCTCAGCTTTGGCTACTGAGAAACTTGCAAACACCACTAGTGTGGACGATAGCTGAAGAAACTTCTTGGAGACTACACTACTGCATCCACTTAGACCCAAGGCCAATGCACCCCACTGTACTGACACCCAAGACCCATTCATACAAATAAACTTTTCCCTTGAAAACCTATTCCATAAAAATAGAAAAGATGATTTTCTACTAGATACGTAGAAATTAATGTAGAAATACATCAACCACGAAAAAGAAGGGAAACATGTCACCTCCAACAGAAAACAATAATTCTCCAGTAACAGACAATAATCATAGGAAATATAAGAAATGCCAGAAAGAAAAACAACTCAAAATAATAATCTTAAAGAAACTTGAACAGATGGACATGGTGGCTCATGCCTGTAATCCCAACACTTTGGGAGGCCGAGATGGGCGGATCACTTGAGGTCAGGAGTTTGAGACCAGCCTAGCCAACATGAGGAAACCCCATCTCTACTAAAAATACAAAAATTAGCTGGGCACGGTAGCGGGCACCTGTAATCCCAGCTACTCAGGAAGCTGAAGCAGGAGAATCATTTGAACCTAGTCAGCAGAGGTTGCAGTGAGCCAGATCATGCCACTGCATTCCAGCTTAGGCAACAGAGTGATATTCAGTCTCAAAAAAAAAAGAAAGAAAGAAAAGAAAGAAACTTGATGGGGCCAGACATAGTGGCTCATGCCTGTAATCTCAATAATTTGAGAAGCCAGGATGGAAGAATGATTTGAGGCCAGGGATTTGACAACAGCCTGGGCAACATAGCAAGACCACATTTCTACAAAAAATAAATAAATAATTAGCTGGGCGTGGTGAAACACAGCACAAGAGGCCAAGGCAGGAGGATTGCTTGGTCCAGAAGTTTGGGGTTATAGTGAGCTATGATCACACCACTACAGTTCAGCCTGGGCAAGACAGTGAGACCCTGTCTCAAAAACAACAATGACCAAAAAAAAATTCAGTGAGATCCAAAAAAAAAAAAAAAAAACAAATATAGACAATTCAACAAAATCAGAAAAATATTTCATAATTTTAATGAGAAATTCAACAAAAAGGTTTAAAAAAAAAGACAAAAATCTCAGAGCTGAAGAATTTAATGAATTAAATAAAAATTTAACCACACAGTAGGCCAAGCATATATAAGAATTTCTGAACTGGAAGACATATATTTTGAAATACCAATCACATTTTTCACAGAAATAGAAATAAAAGTTATAAAATTTGTGTGGAACCACAAAAGACTCCAATTAGCCAAAGCAATCCTGAGCAAAAACATCAATGCTAGAGGTATCACAATACCAGATCTCAAAATATACTACAGAGCTCTAGTAACCAAACAGCAGGGTATTGCATAAAAACAGACACATAGGCCAATAGAACAGAGTAGAGAACCCAGAAATTAATCCACATATTTACAGCCAACTGATTTTTGACAAAAATGTCAAGAACACTCATTGGGACAGCCTCTTCAATAAATGATGCTGGGGGCTGGGTGCAATGGCTCACATCTATAATCCCAGAACTTTGGGAGGCTGAGGTGGGAGGATTGAGCCTGAGAAGTCAAGGCTGCAGTGAGCTGTGACTGCACCACTGCACTCCAGCCTGGGTAACAGAGTGAGATTCTGTCTCAAAAAAAAAAAGTGATGCTAGGAAAACTGGATACCAATATGCAGAACGAAACTAGACTGCCACCTCTCACCCTACAAAAAGTCTACTGAAAATGGATTTAAGACCTAAATGTAAGACACATGACAATAAAACTACTAGAAGAAAACAAGGAAAACACTTCAGGACACTGGTCTGGAAAAAGATTTCATGGTTAAAACCTTAAAAGCACAGGCAACAAAAGCAAAAGTAAACTAATTGAATTATCAAACCAAAGAGCTTTTGCGCAACAATGGAAACAATCAACAGAGTGAAAAAACAACTTACAGAATGGGTGAAAATATTTTCAAACTACTTATCCAGCAGGGAATTTATATCCAGAATATTCAAGGAACTCAAAGATCTTAACAGCCAAAAAATAATGTGATTAAAAAATGGGCAAGTGACCTGAACAGACACTTCTCAAGAGAAGACACATAGATGACCAACAGGTATACTTTTAAAATGCTGAACATCACTAATCATCCAGGAAATGCAAATCAAAACCACAATGAGATATCATCTCACCCCAGTTAGGATGGCTATTATCAAAAAGACAAAATATAACAAATGCTGACAAGGATGTGGAGAAAAGGGAATTCCTATACACTGCTGGTGAAAACATAAACTAGTACAGCCACTGTGAAGAACACTATGGAGGTTCCTTAAAAAAAAAAAAAAAAACTACAAGCAGGCAGCCAGTCACAGTGGCTCATGCCTGTAGTCCCAGCACTTTTTGAGGCTGAGACAGGTGGATCACCTACATTACCATCTCTGCCCAGGGGTCCAAAAATCTGTCAACATGCCCAGTCCACCAATATCTCTACTGGCATCAGAGCAAGCCACCTGGAGGCCCAGTAATCAGCCTCCCTGGACCCACTAACACTAATGCTAGCATAAGCTGCCCTGGGAACAAAGGACAGCATGCTCAGCCCCCTGCTGCCACAACTGGGGCCCAAAAGCTAGCCCACCTGGCACCCTAGACCCCAGCAAAAGCTTCACCACAGCCTCCACTAATAACTGCACCCTAAGCCACTGAAGAAATTACAGTTACCACTGATGGTATTTACAACTGAAAAAACCATAGAGAGATTACACTAGTACACTCACCCAAAATCAAAGCCAAAGTGCCCTGCCCACCAAGAACACATGTACATATTCAGGAATAAGTCTTCCTCTATGAAAGCAAATTCAAAAAATTGGAATAAGCAACTGTTACACCAGATGCACAGATGTCAATGTAAAGACACAGGAAACATGAAAAAGTAAAGGAATTTAAACGTTTTCTTGGAATGTTTGTTTTTAGATTAAAAAAAAGATAAAGGACACTGACACCTCCAAAGGAACACAAAAATCTCCAACAATAGATCCCAATCAAAAAAAATTCATGAAATCCCAGATAAAGAATTCAAAATACAGATTTTAAAGGTGCTCAGTGAGATATAAGATAATTCTGAAAAACAATACACAGAAATCAGAAAAACAATTCAGGATATGAATGAGAACTTTACCAAGGAGACAGAGTTTTTTTTTTTTTTTTTTAATTCTGGAACTGAATAATTCATTGAATTAAATACAAAATACATTTGAAAGCTTCAATAGTCTAGATCAAGCAGAAGAATCTCAGAACTAGAAGACAAGTCTTTTGAACTAATCCAGTCAGATAAAAATAAACAAGAATTAGAAAGAATGAGAATGAGCGAAGCCTTTGTAACATTTGGGACAACATAAAGTGAATACATATTCAAATTATCACCGTCCCTGAGAGTGAAAACAAAGGGTTAGAAAACCTATTTAACAAAATATTAGTTGAAAATTTCCCAAGTCTAACAATAGACCTAGGTATCCAAATAGAGGAGGCTCAAAGATTCCCTAATAAATGTAATGGAAAAAGACCTTCTCCATGGTATGTTATAATCAAATTGTCTAAAGTCAAAGCAAAGCATAGTATACTAAAAACAGCAAGAGAAAATCATCTAATCATCTTTGAAGAACCCCACATCAAAACCTTACAGGCCAGGAAAGAAGGGGATAACATATTCAAAGCGCTGGAAAAAAAAAAAACCTCAAGGATACTATACCCAGCAAAATTCATAAATAAAAGAGAAACAGTCTTTCCCAGACAAGCAAATTCTGAGGGAACACACCATAAGACTAGCCCTACAAGAAATGCTCAAGGGAGTCCTGGACTTGAAGTGAAAGGACATTTACCATCATAAAAACACACAGAAATATAAAACTCAATGGTAAACCAAACATATAAATGAGGAAGAGAAAGGACTTAAGTGGTACCACTACAGTAAACCACCAAACCACAATTACTATTAATAAAAGAAAAGAGCAAAAACTATACGAAACAACCAGAAAACAATTAACAATATGACAGTAACAAAATCTCACATATCACTAATAACCTTTAATGTGAATGAATTAAATTATCCACTTAAAAAATATAGACTGGCTGAATGGATAAAGAAACATAATCCAACCAAATGGTGCCTACAAGAAAGACACATCTACACTCAAAGGAATGGGAAAAAGATATTCCATGCAATGGAAACCGAAAGCAAGCAGGAATAGCTATACTTACAACAGATAAAACAAATTTTAAGTAAAAAACAGTAAAAAGGGGGCCAAGTGCGGTGGCTCACGCCTGCAATCCCAGCACTTTGGGAGCCTGAGGCGGGCATATGACGAGGTCAGGAGATCGAGACCATCATGGCCAACATGGTGAAACCCTGTCTCTACTAAAAATACAAAAATTAGCTGGGCGTGGTGGCACGTGCCTATAATCCCAGCTACTCAGGAGGCTGAGGCAGGAGAATTGCTTGAACCTGGGAGACCAAGGTTGTGGTGAGCCAAAATTGCACAGCTGTACTCCAGCCTGGCGACAGAGGGAGACTCCATAAAAATAAATAAATAATAAATAAATAAATAAAGGGCCAGGCACGGTGGCTCATGCCTGTAATCCCAGCACTTTGGGAGGCCAAGGTGAGCAGAAAACTTGAGGGCAGGAGTTCAAGACCAGCCTGGCCAACATGGTGAAATCCTGTCTCTACTAAAAATACAAAAATAAAATTAGCCAGGCCTGGTGGCAGGCCCTTGAAATTCCAGCTACTCGGGAGGCTGAGGCAGGAGAATCGCTTCAACCCAGGAAGCAGAGGTTGCAGTGAGCCGAGATCGCACCACTGCACTCCAGCCTGGGCAACTGGGTTAGAAAACCTATTTAATAAAATATTAATTGAAAACTTCCCAAGTCTAGCAAGAGATCTAGATATCCAGATAGAGGAGGCCCAAAGATCCCCTTTTTTTCTACTTCCTCTCAAAAAAAGAAAAGAAAAAGAACAAAAGAAAATAGGAAAAAAGGACAAAGAAGATCACTATATAGTGACAAAAGGATCAATCCAGCAAGAGGATATAACAATTCTAAATATATATGCACCTAACACTGGAGCATTCAGATTGATAAAAACGAATACTACTAGGCTTAAATAGAGAGAGAACTCCAATACAATAATAGTGGGGGAATTCTATCCCTCACTGTCAGCATTAGATCATTTGGATAGAAAATCAACAAGCAAATATTGGATTTAAACTGGACTGCAGTGCAAATGGACCTTTTAAAGAAAAATTTATCCAACAACTACAGAATATACATTTTTCTCATCAGTACAGAAAACAGTCTCCAGGATAGATCACATGTTAGGCCATAAGACAAATCTCAACAAATATTTACAAATCAAAATCATATCAGATCATAATAGAATAAAACTAGGTATTAACACCAAGAGGAACTTTAGAAACTATATGATGCACATAGGTTTTGCAAGAAAAAATAATAATAAAAACAGAAAAAGAAACTATACAAATACATGGAAATTAAACAACATGCTCCTGAATGACCATTAGGTCAATGAAGAAATTAAAGTGGAAGTCAAAAAATTTCTTGAAACAAATGAAAATGGAAACTTAACATACAAAAACCTGTGTGATACACCAAAAGCAGTGCTAGGAAGGAAGTTTATAGCAGTTAATGCCTACATCAAAAAACAAAAGAGAAAGATTTCAAATGAACAATCTAATGATGCTCCTCAAAGAACCAGAAAAACAAAAACAAACCAAACCTAAAATTAGCAGAAGAAAAGAAATAATATAGATCAGAGCAGAATTAAACAAGAGAATTTAAAAAATACAAAATATTGACAAAACAAAAAGCTGCTTCCTTGAAAAGATAAACAAAATTGATAAAGTCCTAGCAAGACTAACCAAGAAAAGATGGTAGACGACCCAAATAAACAAAATAAAAAATGAAGGAGACATTGCAATTGATACCACAGAAATACAAAAGATCATTAGAGACTATTATGAACAACCAAATGCTAAGAAACTGGAAAATCTAGAGGAAATGGATAAATTTCTAGAAACATACAACCTATGTTTAAATCAGATTCAAACATTGAATCAAGAAGAAATAGAAAACATGAACAGACCAATAACAAGTAACAAGATTGAATCAGTAATAAAAAGTCTTCCAAAAAAGGAAAGTCCAGAACCAGATGGATTCACAGACAAAATCTACCAAATATATAAAGAAGAACTAACACCCATTCTCCTCAAACTATTCCAAAAAATTGAAGAGGAGGGAACTCTCCCTAACTCATTCTTTGAGAGCATTATAACCCTGATACCAAAACCAGACAAGGACAAACAAAAAAAGAAAACTACAGGCCAATATCCCTGATAAACATAGGTACAAAATACTCAACAAAATACTAGCAAATTGAATCCAACAGCACATCAAAAAGATAATACACCATGACCAAATAGGATTTATACCAGAGTTGCATGGATGGTTCAATATATGCAAATCAATACATGAAATACGTCACATCAACAGAATGAAGGACAAAGACCACATTATCATCTCAACAGATGCAGAAAAAACTTTTGATAAAATTTAATATTCCTTTATGACAAAAACTCTCAACAAACTAGGAAAGGAAGTAACATACCTCAAAATAATAAAGGTCATATACGACAAACCCATAGCTAACATCATACTGAATGCTTATGGATCAGAATTATTATAATTAAAGTGAACATACTGCCCAAAGCAATCTAAAGATTCAATGTAATCCCTATCAAAATGCCAATGTCATTTTTCACAGAATTAGAAAACCAGTCCTAAAATTTTAAAATCCAGAAAAGAGCCCGAATCATCAAGGCAATCCTGAACAAAAAAGAACAAAGCTGGAGATATTACACTATCTGACTTCAAAATATATTATAAGGCTGCAGTAACCAAAACAGCATTGGTATAAAAACAGACACATAGACCAATGGAACAGAATAGACAGTCCAGAAATAAATCCACACATTCACAGCCAACTAATTTTCAATAAAAGCTTCAAGAACATACACTGGGGGAAAGATATCCTCTTCAATAAACGGTGCTGGGAAAATTGGCTGTTTGTATGCAGAAGAATGAAGCTGGACCCCTTTCTCTCCCCTACACAAAAATCAACTAGAGATGGATTAAAACTGTAAACATAAGACCCAAAACTATAAAACTGCTAGAAAAAAAAAACATAGAGAAAATATTTTAAGACATGAGTCTAGGCAAAGATTTTATGGCTAAGACCTCAAAAGCACAGAAACGATGACAAAAATAGACAAATGGGACTATATTAAACTAAAGAACTTCTGCACTGCAAAGGAAACAATCAACAGAGTGAAGAGACAACTTACTGAATGGGAGGAAACATTTGCAAACTATTCATCTGACAAGGGACTAACAGCCAGAATATACAGGGATGTCAAACAACTCAGCAATAATAAAAAAAGAATCCCATTAAAAAGTGGAGAAAAGACATGAATACATATTTCTCAAAAGAAGACACACAGGCAGGGCGTGGTGGCTCACATCTGTAATCCTAGCATTTTGGGACACCAAGGCAGGAGGATCACTTGAGGTCAGGAGTTTGAGACCAGTCTGAGAAATATAGCAAGACCCTGTCTCCACAAAAATAAATAAAAGTTAGCCAGGCATGGTGGTGTACACCTGTAGTCTCAGCTACTTGGGAGGCTGAGACAGGAGGATCACGTGAACCCAGGAGTTCGAGGTTACAGTGAGCTATGATCCTGCCACTGCACTCCAGCCTGGGTTACAGAAAAAGACTCTGTCTCAAAATAATAAAATTAAATTAAAACATAAAAAGACATACAAATGGCCAGCAGGTATATGAAAAAAAAATTCTCAGCATCACTAAGCATCAGGGAAATGCAAATCAAAGCCGCAATGAAATATCATCTTACCCCGGTGAGAATGGCTACTAATACAATTACAAGAAAATAACAGAAGCTGGTGAGGATGTGGCGAAAAGGGAAGTCTTATATACTGTTAGTGGGAATGTAAATTAGTACAACCACTATGGAAAACATTATCAGAACTTCTCAAAAATCTGAAAATAGAACTACCATATGATCCAGCAATCCCACTACTGGATATTTGTCCTAAGGAAATGTCTGTATGTGGAAGGGTTACCTGTGCTCTCACGTTCATGGCAGCACTATTCACAATAGCAAAGAGAGAATCAACCTGTGTCATCAATAGATGAATAGATACAGAAAATGTGATACACATGTATGCATGTATATAATACACACACATATACAAGTTGAATGTGATTTGGTCATAAGAAAGAATGAAATCATGTCATTTGCAGCAACATAGATGGAACTAGAGGTCATTACATGAAATGAAATAACCCAGGCACAGAAAGACAGATACCTCACGTTTTCACTAATATATGGGAGCTTAAAAAAAATTGATCTCCTGGAGATAGAGAATAGAATGATAGATAACAAAGGCTAAGAAGAGTGTGTGGGTAGGAGGGGGGATAAACGGAGGTTTGATAACTGGTACAAACATATAGTTAGATAGAACAAATAAGCCCCAGTATTCTCTTGCACAGTAGGATGCCTATAGTTGGCAACAACGCATTGTACATTTCAAAGTAGCTAAAAGAGAGGATTTGAAATGTTAGCAATATATAGAAATGATAAATACTCAAAGTGTTGGGTACCCCAAATACCCTGACTTGATCATTACACATTCTATGCATGTAAAAAATACATGTGCACCAAAAATATGTAAAATATTTTTATCAATAAAAAATAAAATAAAATAAAAACTTTTGAAAAGCAAAATTATGGCTAGATAAGAGGAATCGATAGCAGGGATCCCCAAACCCCGGGCCACAGACTGGTGGTACGTGGCCTGTTAGGAACCAGGCCACACAGCAGGAGGTGAGCGGCAGGCTAGCAAGCATTACTGCCTGAGCTCAGCCTCCTGTCAGATCAGTGGGGTCATGAGATTCTCATAGGAGTGCGAACCCTATAATGAACTGTTCATGCAAGGGATCTAGGTTGCACGTTTCTTATGAGACTCTAACTGATGATCTAAGGTAGAACAGTTCCATCCCGAAACCATTTCCCCTCCCCCACCCATTTTTGTCTTCCACCAAACTAGTCCCGGGTGCCAAGAAGGTTGGAGACCACTGTTCTATACCGCTGTAGGAAGACTGTAGTTAATAGTAACACATTATATGGTTTCAAAAAGCTAGAAGGAGGATGTTGAATGTTCCCAACACAAAAAAATGACAAATGTTTGAGATGATGGATATGCTAGTATCCCTGATCTGATCACTATACATTATGTGTATCAAAACATCACTTATGTGACCAGGCATGGTGGCTCACGCCTGTAATCCCAACACTTTGGGAGGCCGAGGCGGGCAGATCACTTGAGGTCAGGAGTTCAAGATCAGCCTGGGCAACATTGTGAAACCCTGTCTCTGCTGAAAATGCAAAAATTAGCCAGGTGTGGTGGTGTGTGCCTGTAGTCCCAGCCACTTGGGATAATGAGGCAGGAGAATCGCTTGAACCTGGGAGGCAGATGTTGCAGTGAGCTGAGATCGTGCCACTGCGCTCCAGCCTGGGTGACAGAGGGAGACTATCTCAAAAACAAACAAAAAACAAACAGAAAAGAATAATGGTCTCCGACTCCATCCAGGTTGCTGCTAATGCCATTATTTTGTTCCTTTTTATGACTAAATAGTATTCCACGGTGTGTGTGTGTGTGTGTGTGTGTGTGTGTGTGTGTGTGTATCACATTTTATTTATCCACTCGTTGCTTGATGAGCATTTAGACTGGTTCCATATTTTTGCAGCTGCGAATTGTGCTGATATAAACATGCGTGTGCAAGTGTCTTTTTCATATAATGACTTCTTTTCCTCTGGAGAGATACCTAGGAGTGGGATTGCTGGATCGAATGGTAGATCTACTTTTCATTCTTTAAGGAAACTCCATACTGATTTCCATAGTGGTTGTACTAGTTTACATTCCCACCAGCAATGTAAGTGTTCCCTTTTCACCACATCCATGCTGACATCTGTTTGTTTGTTTGTTTGTTTGTGCTTGGGAATGTCTGCAGAGAGTCCTGTGATGTGATCTGTCTTCAGGTCTCTCAGCTGCAGATACCAGCATCTGTTCTGGTGGAAGTGGCAAGGCAGTGAAGTGGACTCTGTGAGAGTCCTTGGTTGTAGATATGTTTAGTGTGCTGGCTTTCTCAAATGCTGGTTATGCTAGCAGAGAGGCTGTCATGTGGACAAACTCAGGGTCTCCAGTAAGCCAGGATATTGCAGGCCATGGAAGTAGCTGTTGTTTTCTCCTTCCTTGGAGCGGGGTTATTCTGTCATGAGTTGCTGTAATGTTCTAAGCTGGCTGGCCTCCAAGCCAGGAGGTGGCACTCTCAAGAGAGGACCAGAGCTTTTCACCTGTCTCATGGAATTTGTATCAGCAACTACTTCTTTCAAAGGATCTGTGAATTCTTTTGGTTTTCCTGGTACATTTCTGCAGTAGTTGTTGTAGCAAAAGTCCATAGTGTGAGAGTCTCCACATGCTGTTCTGTCCATCCAAGTGGGAGCTGTACTTTAGCCCTGTCTCCTATCCACTATCTTCCCTCCAATCTGTCTATTATCCCCATTTTATAGATAAGGAAACTAAAGCTCAGAGTTAAAGTTTCCCAACGTCACTCACCTTGTAAGTAAAGAAGCTAAGATTTTTAATCCAGGCAATCTTGCTCCAGGCGTTAAGCTCTTAACTATTATAAAGTTGAAAACTTAGTTGAAGTGAATAAGTTGCTAATAAAATATAATTTATAAAAATGAAATCAAGAAAATAATAAAAAGCCTGAAAAGTCCTATAACAATTAAGTGACATGAATTGTTTAAAATCTTTCCACAGAGAATATCAGATTAGATGACTTTCTTTAGAGTTACCAGAAAATATATATTAGCTTTTTGGTCCAATTTTACACATGCTCTTCCAAAAAGTGCAAAAAAATGGTGGGGTGAGGAAGAGCACTCCTTTAGTGATTTAAATTTGGTAGAAATTTCTTCTCTCTGTCTCTCTCTCTCTCTCTGTTAAAGTAGCCCAGAGGCCAGGCACAGTAGCTCACGCCTGTAATCCCAACACTTTGGGAGGCCAAGGCAGGAGGATCACCTGAGGTCAGTAGTTCAAGACCAGCCTGGCCAACATGGTGAAACTCCATCTCTACTAAAAATACAAAAATTAGCCGGGCTTGGTAGCATGCACCTGTATTCCCAGCTACCCAGGTTATTATCTCAAACCCTCAAAGTTCTTCCCTTTCTCTAAGCCAGTTCCCATCTGTAAGCCAGTTTTATGGTATGGGGGCTGAGGTTTCAGGAACAGACTCTATCGGATCCTTTGAGACGCATTTCATTGATCCCTCACTGCCTATACCTCCCCTTAAGCTTTCTTCCAAAACCTCTCACAATGAAACAATTGTTCCTTCTCCATTTAATGACAAGGCTAAGGTAGCTATTGTAGAAGTTAAAGACTTTAAAACAAACTAGCACTTAAGACAGGATATCAAGATGCAAATGCCTGGTTGGGATGGATCAAATATTCCATCTGCATGTTAAACAAAAGCAATTGTTAGGCTGTATGCATGGCATCCCCTTTCCACTAGGATGATCCTCCAGTTGACCAGGAATGGGCTGTATGGTAGCTCTTTTCCAAGACTCTACAGCCTGGGGTAACAAGTCTTGCCAAGCTTTCTCTCTGCTATAATCTGAAGTTCAACACCCTGTGGGTCAGCCCCCAAAGGCCATCCAGCTTCCATCTCCGGATATTAAGTTCACTTTGTGTCTCTCACAACAAGGAAGAAAGTTAGCATTCCTTGGAGACCTGAAGGGATGCAGTGAGTTAAGACTTTTAAAAAGCTTACTAATCAATCAGCCCTTGTTCATCCCCGAGCGATATGCAGTGATATTGTGGTGGACTTTTACTGGACACTGTGCCAAGTAACTGGAGCAGCACTTGTGCTCTAGTCCAATTGGCTATCCCTTTTACCCTGGCATTTCATCAACCAGAGGAAGGAAAAATAAAACATCATAAAGCAAGAGAAGCCCATTATGGGTCTTTCGACTCTCACGTCTATTTAGATACAATTGAAGTCCCACAAGGAGTACCAGATAAATTTAAAACCCAAGATCAAATAGCTGCAGGATTTGAGTCAATATTTTAGTGGGTGACAAATAATAAAAACATAGATTGGAAAACTTACATTTATTACAACCAACAGCGGTCTATTGACTACACTAAAGATGCTGTTAAAGGAATAGCTGAGCAATTAGGGGCTACTAACCAGATGGCTTGGGAAAACAGAACAGCCTTAGACACGATATTAGCAGAAAGAGGAAGAGTTTGCGTCATGATTAAAACTCAATGTTCTACCTCCATCCCAAATACTATGGCCCCTGATGGACGTATAACAAAGGCATTGCAAAGTCTAACTGCTCTATCCAGTGAGTTAGCCAACAACTCAGGGATAAACAACCCCTTCGCAGGGCAGCTATAAAAATGGTTCGGTAAAGAAAGGAATCATATCCTCAATTCTTACTTCTCTCACAGCTGTAGTGGGTGTACTCATCCTTGTCAGGTGTTGTGTCATACCATGGATCTGTGGGTTGTGCGAGAGACTCATAGAATCAACACTTACCAAAACCTTCCTTAACTATCCTCCACCTTATTCAGAGAAGCTTCTTCTTTTAGAAAATCAAGCAGAACAATGAAACCAAGACGGGTTTAGGAAGTTTGAAGAGAAAGAGCTGTAAGGAAAATTCAAGAGGAGGGAATTGTTGGATACAAAGAGTTCTGAATTTCTCTTCAAAGAATCAGTATGTCATTATGTTCGGTTCTTTGTCTTCCCTTTTGAAGTTTAACTTCCTTGTAGTTTCAGTTAACAACCTTCTCCACCAGTTCTAATTAGTAGTTCACATCTGTTCCCCCAGTCCCCTGCTCCGTGCTGACTCATCCCAGTCACCTGCTCCAGTCACTTGCCCCAGCCACCTGCTCGGTCACCTGCTCCAGTCACCTGCTCCAGTCATCTGCTTTGACCTAGGTCACCCCTGGCTACCTGCTCTGACCTCACATAACCCTCCTTCCTGCCAAACTACCCACCCCGCCACTCTGGCTCATACCCCTGCTCTCTTTAAAATAGCCAATCGGAATTAGTCTAGACTGTGCAGTCTAACCCTAGCCAATAGGGGAATGACACAGCAGTAGGGGTGACCTCCAACAGGTATAAGTACCGCTTCCCCTCCCTTGTCCAGGTGTGTGCTCACCATTGCCCCATCCATGAGGTGTACCCTTCTATAGAAGTAAACTTCCTTGCTGAGAGGATTTATCTTCGAGTGCCATTTTTTTTTTTTTTTGCAGCAATGAAATTTTACATATAACAGGAGGCCAAGGCAAAAGAATCACTTAAGCCCAGTAGTTCAAGGTTGTAGTGACCTATGACGGTACCACTGCACTTCCGTGTAGGTGACAGAGCAAAACTATGTCTCTAAAAAAATGTTTTTTAGTAAGTAAATAAAAATATAACATATAGAAATGTATTTATGACCTTGGACTAGATTTATTAAGATTGATTAAGCAAGAAAACATCATTAATTATAAAAAATAATAAATTTGACTATATTAAAATTAAGACTTCAGCTTATCAAAAGGCCATAAAAAGGTAAAAACACAAGACACAAATGAAGAGAATATTTGTAATTGAAATATAACTGGCAAAATATTAGTCTCCACAACATATGAAACCCTTAAAATTCGATAAGAAGACAGCTCAAAACAAAAATGGGCAACAGATATGAAGTCATTTTACTAGAGAAACATGAATGGCAAATAGCATATTTAAAGATGTTTAGGCCAGGCATAATGGTTCATGCCTGTCATCCCAGCACTTTGGGAGACCAACGCAGGAGGATCACTTGAGGGCAGGAATTCAAAACCAGTCTGGGAAACATAGAGAGAGACGCTGTCTATAAAAAAATTCTAAAAATTAGCTGAAGCTGGTGGTATGCACCTGCATTCTTACCTACTCAGGAGGCTGACGCAAGGGGATTGCTTGAGCTCAGGAGTTGAAGGCTGCAGTGAGCTATGCTCCTGTCACTGCAGTCCAGCCTGGGTGAGAAAGCAAGACTCTATCTCAAATAAATAAATAAATGGTGGCAGAGTAAGATTCTATCTCAAATAAATAAATAAATAAATAATGCTTAAACTTCATAACAAACTAGGAAGTACAAAATAATATCACAATGAGATATTTTCCAGCCACTAACTGGGCAAAATGAAGACGTTGGAAATGCCAAGAGCTAGTGTGAAAGTGAAGCAACAGGAACTTATACACTATGCACTACTTGCTGATGGGAGTATAAACTGTTCCAATCACTTTGGGAAATAATTCAGACTTCTCTTATAAAATAGAACATACAGTACCATGCAGCATTACGTATATGCCAGAGAATCTCTTTTACCTGTGGCCCAGGAGAGATGTACAATAAATTTTTATATATTCGCAGAATGCAACTGTATGTACAGTAAATGTGAATAGACTGTAGCAAGATGTAATAGCATGCATAAATTCCAATGAACAACATTGAGTAAAAAGAGCAAATTGCAGAAGACTACACACAACATGATGTCATTTTTATAAAATATATACACACACTATACATAGATGTGTATCATACATATGTGGTAGAACTATTTAACACACACAACATGGTCATACAATTACCTTGAGCAGGGAGTTGGAAAATAAAGGAAATAGAACACACGTACTTTCAATGTTATTGATAACTTAGAATGATTGGCTAGGTCTGGGAATAGTGTGGGAATTAGATTTCAGGAATTGGAGCAGTGACAGGGAAAAAATGCAGTTTGGTAAGTTAGGTTCAAACTCCAAATCACAGGTGTTCATGTTATTATTTGCTTTACACGCGCATTGTACATTCTCTTAGATATCAAATATTATGTGATAATAGAATTCAAAGAATATTTAAGGAGCAGGAAGTGTTTATGACATAATGCTAAAGAAAAAGAGCAGAATATAGAACTTTGTATGTAATATATGCATCTGTTTCATTTTAAAACAGGCACACACCTCATTTATGGGTATTTGTGTGCAGAGACAAAAGATTGGATAACACCAAAATATTATGAGCAAATGTCACTGGATATTGGGATAGCATGTGATTTTTTTTTCTTTATACTTTTCTGAATGTTCCAAATATTCCACAAGAGCATAAATGTTTATTAATTTTACAACCATAAAAATTGTGCTGTGTGTGGTGGCTTGTGCCTGTAATCCCAGCACTTTGGGAGGCTTCAGTGGGAGGATTGCTTGAGTCCAGGAGTTCAAGAGCAGCCTGGGTGAAACAGTGAGACCCCGTCTCTACAAAAAGTAATAATTTTAAAAAATAATAAATACACAAAATAAGTCTTTTTAAAAATTTTACAGTTTGATAGAGATTAAGCTACTTTTTACTAAAAATTCTGTCAATGTTCACATTTAAATTTCAACTCTATTTTTAACATTCTAGATCTTAAACTAGGTGGTGAATCCAGAAATGTTCATGATGTTATTCTTTATAACCTTATATATATGTGAAGTATTTGATGATATTGTTTTAAAGTTGCTATTAAAAGTAACTACAAGGTTGGAGTTTTTTTTTTTTTAAGCAGGATTAGTGGAATGGTTAGAGTAAAGCACTCTTTGTCTAAGCAAACACCAGGAGTGTGAATCTGTAGCTTTGGTCACAGGTAGCAATAGGGCCTTACTGGCTGTATAGCACTTACTGAATTTTTCTTGACAATTCTAAAACTTGAAAGAGGTGCCAGATAAAATTGCATCAAGAAATATAGAAGGAATGGTTTCTTCTGGCTTCAAGAAAACTAATTTTATATTTCTGTGACATAAGACAGGTTTTCTTTTTTTCAAGAATTATCCTCCACTCTGAATAACTATAAAATTTCAGTTTGTTGAATTCATCAAAATCATTAGTACATCAAAATTCTCTTAAATATTTTATAGTAATCTTTCTAAAAATCCTTCAGTCTTACCGTACTTGCCTAGAGTTTCAAAAAATGTAGTGTCAGCATTAATATTAAAAGCACTTTCAACGAAATTTCTAAACAGGAGCCAATCCTCTGAGTTGGTATTTCAAAGCAGTATCTATAAACAGAGTAATTTGTTCCAATTTCAGATGAAATCAAGCTGGGAACCTAGAGAACTGCCCCCCACGATCTAGGGAATGGTAGTCAGGTCCTAAGCTTCGGAAAAAACGAGGAGCGGAGTACGGTCTTATAAGCTTCGTGCATTTTATCTTGCTTATCCCCCTTTATTTGATTTGTTGTCATACGGGAAGGGATTTATGGGTGTCTTACGAGAGATCAAGTGCAGACCAGACCCGACTCTAGCTTGGAGCCCGACCTCACCTCTGCTCTGCATCTGCTCGCCACAGCACGAAAAACCACAACCCGACAGGCCTTAGGCGGCTGGGGCGGGGCCATTCCGTTGATTGGTTGTTCTGCAGTCCCAGCGAAGCGATGATTGGCCAGATCTGAAGATGACTGCTAGAGGGAATTAGAGCAGAGCCGGGGCCAAAAGGGCAGGTCGTGGGGTTTAGGTCAGCTGTGTGTTTATGTGCTGGCCCTGGCGGCTGTGCTGCTCCTACTTTTCGCCACCGACTGCAGATCGATGGGCCTGAGGAGCCAGGAGCATCAGAGGGCGTCGCGAATCCCTTCTCAGTTCAGCAAAAAGGAGCGCGTCGCGATGAAAGAGGCACTGAAAGGTGAAACCGGCTCCCTTTCGCCCACCTATGCTCAGATGTGCGTCTCTCCCTCCCCAGGTCAACCCGTGACTCCCCACTTCCACCTCAAAGGGTCCCCTACTGCAGCTGGAGCCCTGCCACGCACCCTAGCCCGGCCCCAACACCCTTCCCAGCGCATATGCCCTTGCTTGGGGACGCCACACTTCCCCATACCTGGCTCCTGAAACTTTGGTGTGCCGTGCCTAACCTGGAAGCTCCAGTTTCACCCCTCTTAGCGTGACCACCGTCCACTCTCTCCCCTGCTTGCCTCGAGTATTACACCAGCTTTCATTTGTACAGCACTTCTGTGAAAGTTTGCATGCCTGTTAAATTACTATGGTATGGTAAAATAAGACTAAATGATCTTAGTCTTATCTACAGAGGCGAGAAATTGAGTCCTAGGTCAGCTAAATGATCTTCCCCAGGGCCCCACAGCAAAGAATGGGCACTGGGTGACAGCATCTAGTGCCTGCTGGACTCGCTGGGATCAGATGGCCATAAAGAAAGGGAGTGGAGTGTTCCTGGGTTGTGGGATCTTCCTAATTCTCAATCATAATTGAAGAACATGTCTCCCGCAGACCTCTAATCCAGACCAAAAACTCATTCCCCTTCTGAATCGGCATTTTCCAGGAAAGTTTCTGTTGAGTGCTAGATCCTATGGGATGAAATTCTTCTTTACCATTCAGCTTAGCTCCAGTCTTTTGCCTTTCATTAAGTAATGGATTAAGAGAAACTGCCTGCATAAACACAGGCAGATGCTGGGACCAAAAGCTAACCTCAGTGGTTGGTTATAGATTGTGCATATGCTAGAGTGACAGGCCTGGGAGGCAGAGCAGGGCTTTCCCAAAGCATAGTATAAATAGTCCTCTAAAAGGCATTAGGCAGCCACTCAAAGTCTCTGCACAGAAGAGAGCAAAAGCTACTTAAGAACCTAGAATAGGGACCTCATAGCAACACAGCTTAGAACTCTGAGCAGAGGACAGAACACTTGAGCTCGGATCTTGGGTCTGCCCTTGAGTAGGCACTTGAATCTTTCTGAACCTCATCTTCCCCATCTATCTGGTGGGCCGTGCTGTTGTAGTGTTGATCCTTAGCAAAACTGATGGAGTTTGTCTTTCAGAGACCCTTCCTGATTGTCAAGCTGCCTCAGGTGAATTTGTTCTCACTGTATTCTTCTTGGAGAGTGGTCTAATTCAATATTCTCATGACTCATGCTTTCCCTACCAGTGCCGTTTGTCTTTGATCATGGCACTCTTTAAAGCCTGAAAGACTCAAAGGGATGAGCCTAGTGAAGGTTCAGGATCTGAGACAACTGAGTAGAGAGGATGAGATTATTCTAGGACTGAGGAATTTGTTTGGGGGCACTTGACTCTTTAAATCCACCCGTTCCCAGGCATTATATGCCCAAAAAGCTGGCCTTGGTTGAGAGACTAGTGAGACTCTGCATAAGGAATAAGCCTTTACACACAAAAACACACAAGCCTCATTGATGTAGGGACCCAGGACAGTGGGTGCCTTGAGAATGATGAAGCTTGGATTCATCAGAACAAGTGGTGATTTCAGAGGTCGAGTGAGGCCTTAGGAAGAAATTTATAGTAGCTTCCCCTCAAGACCAGGGTCCAAAATCCACTTCCCCCCAATCTTAGACCGTATTTGCCTTTAAGAACCACATCAGCCTAAACAAACCCAGAAGACGTGGGTTTAAATCTCTAGTTTACGTGTTGCTTGGGCAGCTCACCTAACCTCTCTAAGCTTTTTCCTTCATCTTCGAATTAGGGGAAAAAATAGTGCCTACCTCACATTAGTGTTTTGCCCTCTGCAATATGATAATGAATACAAAAGAAATTTTCATGCACAGAGGACTGTAGAAAAGAAACAATGATTAATTTATTTTTAATCTTTCATCTCTGATTATTTGACTCTGACAGGCGCCATCCAGATTCCAACAGTGTCTTTTGGCCCTGAGGAGTCCAATACTACGGCTCTGGCTGAGTTGGAGAATACCTTTATAAAGGTCAGCTGCAAATCAGGGGCAAGGAGTGGGTGGTAGAAATAGCAATAGAGACACCGTTCTTTTACAAAGTAATAAAGAAGTTTATTCTGTGACTTCTCAGAGGTTAGTCTCATTTCCATGGGCAGAGTACAGACTGTAGATTTGCTCTTGGAAAAACTAAGCCACATACATAGGGCAAAGATCGAGAGTTCATCCAGCCGTTGTGTTAAGAGTATAAACTCTCTCAATCTTTTCCCTACATATGTGTCATTCAATAAATATTAAATCATCAAAGGGTAGAACTAGGGTTTCCTTCTACCTGTGCAACTGCCCAGAACTATGCTCCATGTTCCTCCCACCCCTACCTCCTTACACACCCCCACACACCTGTACACATGCACTCCACCTACTCAGGCCTACTCCAGATTCATTACTAACACATTTCTAGGCCTCTAGGCAGTCAACAACTTTGAGCTATAACATGTGTTCCTTTCCCTCATCCCCACCACCCACAGAGGACAGAGCTGTGGAAGGATGGGTCAGAGGAAAAAAGGATTCTTGGAACTCCTCCGTCCCCTTATGAAAATCTCATAAAGAGTAATGAGATTACATTCCTAAATCTAATTAAAAACAGCCCCTCCAAAGTTATCGGAGGTGGGAGAAGCTGGCCTAGGAGCAGCAGGTAGCCCCCTCTCTAACACTCTGGGACAAATGTCTCTGGGATCAGCCATGCATGGCGGCAAGCACCTGTAGTCCTAGTTACAGGAGGCTGAGGTAGGAGAATCACTTGAGTCCAGGAGTTCAACGCTACAGGGAACTATGAATGTGCCCTGTGCTCAAGCGTAAGTGAGAGAGCAAGTCCCTGTCTATGAAAAAAGAGAAAGGAAGGCAAAACAAAAATGAATGGCTCAGGGATTAGTGCCCAGTAGCCAAGCTAAGGCCAGCCCGAAAACGCTGGAGGTCTTTATTACATAGGAGATAAATATAGGAAAATACTCTGGGTGCGGTGGCTCATGCCTGTAATCTCAGCACTTTGGGAGGCCAAGGCAGGCGGATCACATGGTCAAGAGATCAAGACCTCCTGGCCAACATGATGAAACACTGTCTCTATTAAAAATACAAAAATTAGCTGGGCATGATGGTGCACACCTGTAGTCTCAGCTATTTGGGAGGCTGAGGCAGAAGAATCACGTGAACCCAGGTGGCAGAGGTTGCAGTGAGCTGAGATCGCGCCACTGCACTCCAGCCTGGTGACAGAGATAGACTCTACCTCAAAAAAAAAAAAGAGAAAATAAATGTCTAGTGACAGTAAAGTAGACAAGCTAGGTAACAAGATAAAACCATATTCTTCTTCAGTTTTTGGGTGACCACAGAAGTATGTATGAATTCTTTCAACAAAGCCAGAGAGAGTAAAATTTATTTCTCCTATGCAGCTAAAGTCACTTGAATAATTGACCCTAGGAACATCTACACCAGCACACAGAAGTATGACCTTGTGTTAAACAGAATAATCTTTATGTTCATGTAGCACATACACTAGATGTATTATTTTTTAAAAAGAAAAATGTCTCTGAATTTTAAAATATAATATTTAAATATAATTTGGTTAATGGGGCCTACTAATTTAACATAATGATTTAATATAATTTGGTTAATGAGGCCTACTATGGTTAAAATTTAACGCATACCTCATCTTCATAGCTCTTTAACACGTTCTTGCAATAGCATGTTAGAGGTCAGACCAAGCCTGAGCTTGAGATATTGACCATCTTAATAGTGAGTCTTTTTTTTTTTTTTTTTTGAGATGGAGTTTCACTCTTGTCACCCAGGCTGGAGTGCAATAGTGCAATCTCGGCTCACTGCAACCTCTGCCTCCTGGGTTCAAGTGCTTCTCCTGTCTCAGCCTCCCGAGTAGCTGGGATTACAGGCGTGTGCCACCATGCCTGGCTAATTTTTATATTTTTAGTAGAGATGGGGTTTTGCTATGTTGGCCAGGTCGATCTCGAACTCCTGACCTCAGGTGATCCACCCATCTCAGCCTCCCAAAGTGCTGGGAGTGCAGGCATGAGCCACCGCGCCTGGCCTTAATGGTGAGACTTGATTTGAGTGTTATTACATACTAATAGCACATTGAAATATAGGGAAGACAAATTCCGAAGATTGTCCAGGTAGATCAGGAATCAGACTAGCTTCGTCCTAGAAGGCTTCCTAAAGAAGGATGAATGTTTAAAAAAAAAAAAAAAAAGGGACAGGAAGCACAACATGGTAGGAAAACCTAAGGAAACTGTTAATCCTGGTTTTCTCTCCCTGCCTTTGTTGCCTCTAGTCTTTCCTACGGTGCTCAGCACCAGCTTTATCCAGCATGAAGTCATGGGCGAGTATAGCCACCTGTTCACTGTCCAAGGCTCAGACCCCAGCTTGCAGCCCTGCCTGCTGCTGGCTCACTTTGATGTGGTACCTGCCCCTGCAGAAGGCCAGGAGTGCCCCCGTTCTCTGGGTTGGAACGTGATGGCTTCATCGACGGTTGGGGCACACTGGATGACAAGAACTCTGTGATGATCTGAGATGCAATGTTCCCTCTGCCTTAGGGCCCTAAAGATCAATTCAGGATGGGGGTGCTTGGCTGACCCTGGGAGGTGGGAGATAATGGTAGAAAGAACCTTGGCTCCAGGAGACCTGGGTTCCAGCCATCAGTTTGTCACTTCCCTTCTCTGGGCCTTGATTTCTCAACTATAAATAGGGATTGGAGTAGATGGTCCCCAGGGACCCTTCCAGTCCTGACACCGATATGTTTATGCTCTTCTCTCTGCAATAAGGGTTCTGTTTCTCCACATTAGGCCTCCTGTACCATTTGAATGTGTTCTCCTTCAAGAGAATCTATCAGATCCTCATCCCCCAGCCCTGATACAGGCAACTGAATGTCACAGATACCGTGGTATTCCCACCTAAATAATGTCTTTCTCCTCTTCCATTGTACTTCTGAATCCCAGGCATTCCTGCAGGCCTCGGAGCTCCTGCTTATCAGGAATTACATCCCCCGAAGATCTTTCTTCATTTCCCTGGGCCATGATGAGGAGGTAGAGCCTCCTCACCCTATACTTATCTCTGTCCTCTGTTGAGGAGAGGGGAGTGGGTACTTGACCCTAGTCCAGTTTGCCCACAGCTGCAGGGTCTGTGTAATACGGTAGTTTGCCAACTTCTCTGTGTGTCTGCATGCCAGGACTATCTAAGGACCTTGACCAAAATTCAGATTCCTGGGCCCTGTGCCATGCATCTAGGTTTTCAACAAACTCTTTCATAATATCTTCATAATGTCTGAGGCAGGCAGAGGTCCATCACCTATACCCTGAGAAACACAGGTGTGACGGAAAAAGAACTGACCGGGGAGAGCAATGACTACGTCTTATTACCAAGGATGCTACTTACTTAGACCCTGGGCAAGTCAGTTCACTCTTCTGGCTCAAGTTTTTTCATTTGTGATATAAGGGAGGGTGGGCCCTTCCAGCTCTGACATTCCAGAAATTCTGTGAGGCAGGATTGCCTAGGACCCTGCCCCCCAAGAAGGAGACTAGGTAGAAAGGTTCTGGAGCCCCTAGCTAGGCTGAATGGGTCCCCATTAGCTATGTCTGGAGGTCTGTCTCTGGCTGAGAAGGACTGCAGCTCTGGGTTCAATGTCTGTAGTTGTCAGAGGTTGGGACTCAGAAGTTCTATCTCAGCTCTGCTGCAGTCAAGGGGCGTCCAGCTAGCCTTCATTGTGGACAAGGGGAGCTTCATCTTTGATGGTTTCATTCCCAACCTCAAGAATCCGTTTGCCATGTGAGTAAAGCACCCCATCCCTGACCTTGAAAGGAATTCTCTCCCCATTTGAGATGACCCCAGCCTGGTATCTGTGAGCCATGCTGAGACAACTCTTTGTTTACACTTCTCCCGTTAATTGCCTGGATCTTTAACTTCTCCTAGGCTTCCCCTTCCGTTCCTCCTCTAGCATAAAATGTCTAAAGCAGCACGAAGCTAATCCTTGCCCACTAGACTATTGCATAGATGGACCTGTGGGCCTATGGGAGAATTCAGAGATGCAAGAAGTCAGGAGGGTGGTTTCTGATCCCCTTCTACAGGACTGCAAACTCAGAGAAGGGTTCCATGAACCTCATGCTGCAATAAACATGACTCCAGGCCACTCTTCAGCTAGTCCAAAGGAGACGAGCATTGGCATCCTCACAGCTGCTGTCAGCCAGTAAGCAAGTCCTGGCCCTGCTCCTGTGCCAGACATGAGATGGAAGACCTGGAACTTTCCCACTTTAAATCTGAGGACACTAAGCTTCCTGCCCTAAAGTTGGGTTGGGAAGCTATGCTTTAAAAAACGCTAGAGGAAGAACAGAAGGGGAAACCCAGGACAGATTAAATTTGTGGGAGATTAACACAAGAGGTATAAATAAAGAGTTGTCTCAGCATGGCTCACAGATACCAGGCTGGGGTCATCTCAAATGCAGTGAAAATTCCTTCCAAGGTGGGTGGCGGGGGCAGGGGGGCAGGATGGGAAGGCCACAGGAGACACAGAGCCACAGTAGCCTGCAAGGGCTGGAGTCAGAAGAGGATCTATCGGTATATCCACATGGAAAGCAAGGACCAACAGGCAGAAGTTAGGTAAGGCAACCAGAGTAGTCCAGAGTCCAAACATTTACAAATCACAAGTTGGCGCCGGGTGCAGTGGCTCACGCCTATAATCCCAGCACTTTGGGAGGCTGAGGCAGGTGGATCACCTGAGGTCAGGAGTTCAAGACCAGCCTGGCCAACATGGTGAAACTCCATGTCTATGTCTCTACTAAAAATACAAAATGAGCCAGGCATGGTGGCACATGCCTGTAATTCCAGCTACTCAGGAGGCTGAGACAGGAGAATTGCTTAAACCCGGGAGGTGGAGGTTGCAGTGAGCCCAGATTGTGCCATTGCACTCCAGCCTGGGCAACAAGAGCAAAACTCCATCTCAAAAAAAGAAAAAATACAAAAATTAGCCAAGCATGGTGGCACATGCCCGTAGTCCCAGCTACTCAGGAGGCTGAGGCAGAAGAATCTCTTAAACCTGGGAGGTGGAGGTTTCAGTGAGCCAAGATAGCACCACTGCACTCCGGCCTGGGCAATAGAGCGAGACACCGTCTCAAAAAAAAAAAAAAAAAAAAAAAAAGAAATCACAAGTTGGCAATGACTGGTAGAGCTGTTGATACAGCTCTACCTGTCCTGGCAAGAGGACAAAAATAAGAGCTGCTGGCTATGAGTGAGGACAGCAGGATCTGTAACAGCAGAGCTCACCCCTGGCTGGTTTTTCTTAGCAAAGTGGGAAGGAGTGCTATATTCATTCAAATTGTCAGGAGACTGACAACTCTGCCGTAGTATGGGATGTGCTACGAGAGTGGACACACGAGATTCTGGAGAGCAGCAGAGGGAGAAAAGAGGGACCCTAATGCGGACTTAGTAGACAGGGAAAGCTCCTGCTGGTGTTTTGAGATCTTCAGAACGTTGAGTTGGTGGAGGTGGTAGGGAAGTGAATGGGAGACCACTTGGCCAGGAGTGTTGAAACTTCCTTCTGTCTCCCTCCTTCTCCTCTTCAGACCACTGATCTTTGGCTGGGGTTCACTAAGCCTTGAGGACTATGTTTCTTTTCCAGACTGGAGCAGACACCATTGCCTAACATGTCTGGAAGCTGGACATTGACGGCAACATTGGAGCAACTGGCACATGAGGTACGGGAAGAAGTATCACATACTCCTGGTCAGCTAGGAACAAAAGAGTGACAGAAAAGTAACCCTCAGAGTAAGAAAAGGACCCCAGTGCTGGCCAGTGCTCTGCCTATTCTCACCTATTCCCAGCCAGTGGCTGAGCCAAGACAGAGGGATCTGGCTTGTTCTCTAGGGCTGTTAGTGTGTTTCTGAGACCCTAAGACCTGATACACCCTTTGGGAGCTGGTTCCCACTTATCCCTGAGGCTGCTGAGCAATTTTCTAACCAATTAGATAAGCCCAGCAGGCAGTAATTGCCTCCCCATTCCTGACCCTCTAGCAAGGATTGAGCTAACTGAAGTTAGAAACACTCCTGACCCTAAGGGTCCCTGAGACAATTCTAAAGTAGAGAGAGATCCAGGTCTCAGAGACTCAGGCTAAAATAGAGGTGCCCCTGTGGTACTGAGCCCTCTGAAATCCTGCTGACCTTGTTCTTTCCCAGCTTCCCTTCCCTGCCCATATAATCCTGAGCAACCTGTGGCTATTTAAACCCCTTGTAAGCAGATAAAGTATTATCTTTCCTTCCTTCACATCCCTTACCTCAAACCTACGCACCCCCCAGTCCCCTCTCTTTGGCTTAACTGAGCCTTACTAATCATCTCTCAGTCATCAGACACTGTGCCTCTAAGTGTGTATATTTAAGACATCTGTGAGATGTCTTTCTAGTCTTAAAGATCTCCAAGGTTCAGGAAAGTGGGTAATGTTTCTGCTCTTTCCTTCACCCCATTGGTTCTTTCTTTTTTTTTTTTTTTTTTATTGAGACAGAGTCTCACTCTGTCGCCAGGCACCAGGCTGGACTGCAGTGGCACAATCTTGGCTCACTGCAACCTCCGCCTCCCAGGTTCAAGCAATTCTCCTGCCTCAGCCTCCCAAGTAGCTGGGACTACAGGCACACGCCACCCCGCCCAGCTAATTTTTGTATTTTTAGTAGAGACAGGGTTTCACCATGTTGGCCAGGATGGTCTCGATCTCTTCACCTCGTGATCTGCCCACCTTCGCCTCCCAAAGTGCTGGGATTACAGGCTTGAGCCACCGTGCCCGGTTCTTTCTAACATCTGACCTTGGTCCTTTTGTTTTAGGTATTTGGAGAGAAATTACATAACCAATGCAATGGTCGGGACTACCACGGCGCTCACCATGTTCAATGCAGTGGGCAAGGTAACATCCCTGGTTCTATCTAGCAGATAGTGGCTTTATCTACTGGCTCCTCCCTCCTTCTCTGTGTGTCAGCTGCATCCAAGCCTAGCCACGCCATGACATGGGCCTTTCTGAAATCTTGAAGGGAGTTAGGCCATTCCTGTAACTGCCAGTACCACCAGCACAACTCCAGGGGGCACCATTCACCTAGAGTACATTGTGATCTTGAAGCGCTCTGGTAATCTGGTATATAAGTGAATGATGCCTCTGAATTAATTCCTGGCATAACTTACTGGAGTGTCCAGCATGTCAGCTGTAGTGTTCATCAGAATAATAGCACTGTGTCCTTACATTTGAATGGCGTTTTCATTCCCCCGGGATACTTTGTTACTCCATTTGAGCCTTCTAGGAGCCCTATGAGTATTGCCCCAATGACCAGTTGAGAAAACAGAGGCACAAAGAAGTTGCAACAGCTAATTTGCAACAGCCCAGTTCTCCTGTCTCTGACCTAGTGCTTTTTTGCACCATACGAGTTCAAAAAAAACTATGCACTTAGGGAGTCTCCCGACCTCCAAGGAACAATCCCTCCATAGCCTAATTCTCTTCTCCAATTAGTCAGATTCCTCCTGGTCAGACAAAAAAGTGAGATTTTACAACTGGACTGGGGAAATCACCAATCCCTGCTAGAGGGTCAGGAATGGGGAGGCAATTACTGCCTAGCTGGGCTTATCTGATTGGTTAGAACAATTGCTCAGCATCCTCAAGGATAAGTGCGAACAAGCTCTCAAAGGTCTTAGGGTCTCAGAAACACACTAACAGCCCTGGAGAACAAGCCAGATCCCTCTGTCTTGGCTCAGCCACTGGCTGGGAATAGGTGAGAACAGGCAGAGTGCTGGCCAGTGCGAGGGTCCTTTTTCTTACTCTGAAGGTTACTTTTCTGTTACTCTTTTGTTCCTATGTGACCAGGAGTATGGTAGGAGTATATGTTCTTCTCATCCCCCTCAGCCACTGGCTGGGAATAGGTGAGAACAGGCAGAGTGCTGGCCAGTGCGAGGGTCCTTTCCTTACTCTGAAGGTTACTTTTCTGTCACTCTTTTGTTCCTATGTGACCAGGAGTATGTGAGGAGTATATGTTCTTCTCATCCCCCTCAAAGATCAAACCTGATGTGAGCTCCGTGCTACCACATGATGAGGGCCAACAGAGGCTATGGCTGCCCCGTCTTGAGTAAGCACTAACGTTAACAGCTGCAGAAATGTCCTCGGTGTGCTGGGAAAGAAAGTGCACACAGAAGGCTTCTAATGGCACATCATGGGGCCAAAGCAGAGCTATCTGGGTGATCAGAGAAAGCAGTCTTGCTCTGAAAGTTCTGTGACCCCCTCCAGGACCAAGAAGCACGAAGGTCTCGCTTAAAGCAGAGACACCCCTTCGGCTCTGAATATAACCACGTGTCACTTAGCTGAGAGAAGAGGAGAGGCGGACTAGAAAAGCTAAGCCTTGGGTCCTCAGGTCAAATCAGCCAGCTCTGCCTGAGCTGAGGAAATTAGCATTTCCCGATCAGGGATCAGATGCAGAAGATTTGAGGTTGCTTCAAGCCAGGGTTTGATGGTTCCCTCTCCCGCCACGGGCCACAATCAACTTCTGGATTCACCCCGCACAGACAGTCTAAGGGGTACGTACCATATGTTCCAGACAACTCTTTCAGCATCAGAGAGTTGCAGCCCTCAGGGCCCAGGTTTAGCTGCAGTCCTAGGGCTGGTCCAGTGTCCTATTTGTTCAGCCAACATTTTTCAAAGACACAGATACTTCACTAAGATTGGAGATCTCTGATTTGGGAGAATGTGGGGTCTGAAGTGGAAGATGAGTATGAATAATGACAATATCTGTAGTAAGACATTATATATATAACATTATATATATGTAGCAGGCTTGCTATGTATTTGGCACCTTTCTAAGGTACACACGTTTTAATCTTCACAACCACCCCCCCTAAATCTGCATTTAACTGGTGAAAATTGAGGTACACAGTACCAGAGCAATCAAATAGCATACCCAAGATTATATATCTAGCAGTCTAGTTCCAGAGTTTGTGCTTTTAGCCACAACCCTAGACTATGATTATAAAAATTAGAGGTGAACAAATTGCCATAGGACCACTGCAAAGAAAGAAATTCATGCTATCTCTTAGGGTCAAAAAAGTATTTTCCATGGCCGGGCGTGATGGCTCACGCCTGTGATCCTAGCACTTGGGAGGCTGAGGCAGGTGGATTGCCTGAGCTCAGGAGTTCGAGACCACCCTGGTGAAAATGGTGAAATCCCGTCTCTACTAAAAATACAAAAAATTGGGCCTTAGAGGACAAACAGAACTTGGCTAGAAGTAAGATATTCATTGTGACTAAGCAGTAGGATACATTGGGGAAAGGTAATAGATGAAAATTGATGGGAAATGGAGTTGTAGTTTAGGGATCTAGGCCTTGTATGCCATGCTGAGGAGTTTGGGCCCTAATCTGTGAAATCTGTGACAGGCGAGAACTTTCAGAGGTTTTCAAACAAATACTGAGATTTGCTTTTAGAGAGGTAATGCTAGCAGCAATGCAGAGGGAGTGCTGGAGAAGGAGACAGGAAGCTATTACAACCTCTTAGGGAGTGCATATGAAGGTCTGAACTGAGGCCATCGTCATGGGGTGGAGAAGAGGGCTTCTCCCACCAGAGGTGGGAGAGAGATGGGTTCAATAGGATGTGGTGTGTCTGTGGGTGTGGAGTGAGAGAAAAGCAGGGTGGCTCCAAGGTTTTTAACCTGGGTAGTTGACCAAGTAGTTAATGCCTTTGACTAAGATGGGAATTCAGAAATAAGAACAAGTTCCAGAAGAAATATAATAGTTTAGAAGTGTGAGAAGCTTATATGAAATAGGCAATTATAAATACCTCAGATCTGGAGAGAGATATGAACTAGAGATACAAGCTGGAGTGTCATTAACATAATGGGAACCTCTAGAGTCAATTAAAGCCCATGAGAAGGATGTGCAGAGAGTTAGGAGGGAAAAGAGTGGAGGCCAGAGCCTTGCAATGGTCTGCGACAAACTTCAATTTAAAAATGAATGTATCATTGCAAACCACGATGAGTGCTATGATGAAGAGCAACCTGGTGCTTGTTAGATAATATAACAAGATTATACATCTAGCAGTATAGTTCCAGAGTTTGTGCTTTTAGCTACAACCCTAGTTTATGATTACAAAAATTAGAGGTGAAGCCGAAGGGTGAATAGAAGTTACACAGAATGTCTGACATCCACAGTAAATGTCAGCTTATTTAAACATCAGACTGGGCTAAAAGAAATTAAAAAGGTAAACCTGATGCTTCAAAAAAAAAAAAATCTGAAAAGCAACCCAGTGACTGTCAGATGAGTAATACCTTCCAGAATATGGTTAGGGGCAGTTTGGTGGCACAGATCATCGAGGGTCTGTAGCACCTGGACTTCTATGGTCTTTTCTCCTAAGTTCTTCCCCAGGGAGGACTTTATTTGTCCTCACGCAAGGTGAGAGGCACATTCCTCATTGTAGAGCGGGCAGCAGGTTGACATCCTGCCCAGAGCCACCCAGCACTGAGGGGACCTAGGAGGGGGGCGAGTTAGGACCAATGTGAGCCCTGGGTTCTCCTGCTTTTCATCAGGTGCCAACCTTTGTGCTCTCCCTGGGGGCTCGTGAGGCCAGGAAATCACTGAATTCCCCTCATTGAGCTTCTTTCCACCAGTTTTTTTCCAGCCTCATTCCAACTCCATGCCCTTTCCAAGGGCTGTTTTCCACCCAGCTGGGGCTTTCATCTCCCCAGGTCCTGGCACTCTTCCCTCCTCTCTATACCCCTGCCACAGTGGCCTTCCTTCCGGCCTCTGATGAAACCCCTGGAACCCCTAGGCCCATCCTGCCCACATACCGCTGTGAGGAATGGAAAGCCTCCATATTCAAAAAGCTTGTAGGACTCATTTGTCCTGGTTACTCCTCTCCCTCGGGCCCCAGTTCCATGCGTCCGGAACACTCCCTGCTGCACTCTCTGTGCACAGAGCCTCAGGCTGGATCCCACAGGAACACAGGCCACCCCCAGAGTTCTCCTCCTCCATATTCAACTTCAGATACAGATAGGTCTCCAGCACCTATCTGTGAGGAACCAGAACCTTCAGAAAAGGAAGAGGCTACCATGTGAAAGGAAGGTGTGTCCCGAATGGGCCTGAAGGAGTAGAAAGAAGGCCAGTGGGAGATGTTTAATGGAGTCTCCACTTGAGGGAAAGTTTTGGAATATGCTATCTTGGACAGTAATTGTGCTCCTCATCACTAAAAGGGCTAAATAAGAGTGTTGAAAAGAAGGTTCTTTCCTTTCTTCCATCATTTATTCATTCGAGTGTCTGCTGGTAGCTACTGTGAGCTAGTCATTCTCCTAAGCATTTGTGAGAATGGTGAATAAGACAGACAAGATTCCCATTCTAATGGTGCTTACGGTCTAGTGAAGAGATAGCAGTAAGCAAGGTGATTTTTTTAAGTGGTAAATACCACAAAGAAAATAATAGGATGCTGTGTTACAGAGTAATTGTGGGGTAGGGGTAGAACAGTGAGCGCCTTTAAATGCAATGGTCAGTGAAGCCCTCTCTGAGGAGCAAAGACCTGGCAATTGCATCCAGGCAGCAAGAGCACAAAGTAGGGAGCAGTACAGATGTCCTCTAATTTCGACAGGTAAGATTCTGCTGCGTGTTTGTGATGCATCTAGTACTATATTACTTCCTGTGGAGTTTATTCTGTAATCCCAGTGCTTTGGGAGCCTGAGGCCAGAGGATTGCTTGAGGCCAGGAGCTCAGGACCAGCCTGGACAACACAGCAAGACCCTATCTCTACAAATAAAAAGAAAAATTCACCAGGCACACTCCTATACTCCCAGCTACTCACAGGAAGCTGAGCCAGGAGGATCTCTTGATTACAGGAGCTGGAAGTTACAATGAGCTATGATCACACCACTGCATCCTAGCCTGGGTGACAGAGCAAGTCCCTGTCGCAAAAAAGAAGGAGGGGATTAGATATTACGTGACACCGTATCTGAGTTCATTATAAGGAAGGTATTTATAACTGAATTGCTCAAAAATTGAATGGTATATAGCATGCAGTGACAAGTTTTCTGCCACTGGAAATATTCCAGCAGATGGGAAGACAACCTGTTGTGAGTTTTCTAGTAAGCAGTCTTACAGCAGGACAGAAGCTGGACTTGCTAACTCTAAAGACCTTACCTGTTTTTAAGTATCCATTGTCCTTGCCTTTAGCAGCTGTACCATTCACTTACAGGAAAATATCTCTACCCATAAAATGGAACATAATGTTGTGGGAATGCACTCTAAGAACTATAGGAGATCAGAGAAATGAGAGATTCATGTGCTCTAAAGTCACCTTTGAGGTCTCCCACCATTGACAAGTCCCTCTTCCTAGTCCCGTTCTTGTACCTCTGATTCTTGTCCAAGGTGGTCCCTCTATTCTAAACAAGCAAATAACAGCTAACATTTTTTGAGTGCTTACCATGTGCCAGGCACTGCCCTAAGCACATTACACATATTAACTCTAGTAAAGGTCATCACCACTTATGAGGAAGGTGCTACCATCATCTGCATGTTAACAGATAGGCAGCCTGAGGCACAGAGAAGTTAAGGAGCTTGTCCAAAGTCACACAATGGTGAGTGACTGTCCGAGGCACAAAGTTGGTTGTCACATCTCAATTTTTGTGCCTGCCCCCTCCTTGCTCAGATGATCCGTTGCCTCTTCTTCTTCAGTTTCATATCCTTCCTTGAAACTCAAGCTATTCCTACCAAGGAGTCCATCTCAGATGAACACCTCCTCTCACGTTCTAGTCCACACCACCTCAAACCGTATGTACTTAGGAAGCAGTAAAGCATTGTTCCTGTAAAGTCAGACAGATACCCAACCTGACAATACTAACTATATAACCCATGGTGGTTGTTAAACAAAGCAACGCCTATTCTTATTTTTATTGGTTCACATCTTTTGAATTTTATGTATCCAAGATTTATTGCATGCCTTTTATGTGCTTGCTACTGGAAATGCAGAAATGAGATATACACAGTCCGTGCCCTTGAGTCAGGTCCTGGCCTCACAGCTAGTGGGAAACCTGAGCTCTGGCAGCCTCTTACTGCAGGGCTCCAACCTGCATGGCCTTTTCAATTTCTGGTGACAGGACCTCTAAGGAATTTGGGGTAGGGGGCACAGTCCCAACCCACCTCATGGAGGCTGACTTCAGAAACTTGCCAATGGGCTGAGAATATGTCAAGACTGTGCATTCATTCTTGTATTAGAATATTTGTATTATAAGTGCTAGAGTGAAAACATGCTCTGAGGAGTGAGAATGCACTTTGATGAAGCCCTTCACCCATTCAACAGCAGGGTATTTGTTTTGATTCGAATGGTGGTTTCTAACCCAGAAGTGGGAACCTTCACTTCCTCTCCAGACTCAGCTTCTAACATTCTTCTGGCATATAAGAGATACCCTTGGGGCCGGGCATGGTGACTCACGCCTGTAATCCTAGCACTTTGGGAGACTGAGGCAGGCGGATCACCTGAGGTCAAGAGTTTCAAGACCAGCCTGGCCAACGTGGCAAAACCCTGTCTATACTAAAAATACAAAAATTAGCCACACATGGTGGCGCATGCTTATAGTCCCGGCTACTTGGGAGGCTGAGGCAGGAGAATTGCTTAAACCCAGGAGGCAGAGGTTATAATGAGCCGAGGTGGCACCACTGCACTCCAGCCTGGGCCACAGAGCAAGACTTTGTCTCCAAAAAAAAAAAAAAAAAAAAAAGGTACTCTTGGCCAGGCCTGATGGCTTAGGCCTGGAATCCCAATACTTTGGAAGGCCAGGGCAGGCAGATCACTTGAGGTCAGGAGTTTGAGACCAGCCTGACCAACATGGTGAAACCCCGTCTCTACTAAAAATACAAAAATTAGCCAGGCATGGTGG